>CM024757.1:106998273-107087479 GCA_014218235.1 Colocasia esculenta
ATGATTTGTATGATATTCTAATAAGTATGTGCATGTGCAGGACGCTCGTGATGGACTTATTGACACATTGCGGGCCCAGCTGGCGAGTATAGAGGCCAGCTGGCTGAGGCACAGGAGGCGCTAGAGGCTCTGGTAAGTTTAAAGGAATCATTCCTTTGCTTTATTTACCTTACCATGCACTAACCTGATCTTCAATGTGTGCAGAACGCAGTTCAGACGACGGTGGAGCGCACCGATGCGGCAGGTGCCTCCACAATCAGGGGTGTACCAGACCCAGAGGTTTCCTCACTCCGGGAGCAGCTGGAGGCAGCAGTGGCTAGGGCGAGCGTGGCCTCACTACATAGGTAAGTAAATTGATTAGATATACATAATGAATGCATTTTTCTCACACTTACCTGTATGCTTTTGTGTAGTCTACCGAGCTTCATAGCGCCCTCACCCGAGAGACGCTAGCTAGTGCTGAGGTCATCGAGTTGACGCTGCAGCTGTCCGAGCTGCGCACTCAGGTCTCCCAGCATGACACAGACCTACCCCGTGAGGCGATAGAGTTACGGGTGACACTCGCCGTGGAGCGACGGGAGCGTAAGCGTGAGCACAGCCGGTGGGTGGTGGAGCGCGAACAGGAGCGTAGTCGGTGGGAGCAGGAGCGCAGCCACTGGGACTAGGAGCAGAAGCGGTTGACTCAGCAAGCCATGGACGCTCATGCAAGTCTGAGCATCTCCGAGTGCCTACTGTGGGAGGCGGAGGACCGGTACCGGCGCGGACGCGAGCGGGCCGTGGGGGAGGGGCGAGCTAGCACCTACTCCGGGAGCTATCTAGTGACTTCCTCCTAGTATCAGAGGAATGTCTAGGAGGAGCGCGCCGCCAAGGGGACTTTTGGTTCCCATGCTTCCATGAGGCCTCGAGCCCCACGTTCGACAACAGGCCCCGGCGACGCGGAGAGCGACGGACACCCCCGACCAGCTGAGAGTGGTGGCGAGAGCTAGGCCACCTGCTACGATATGTACTCTTTTTGCTTTCCTCATGATGATGTGTACCCAGTGGGGTATTATGATGTACTTTTGGAGCTGGCACCCCCTTCTTGGCCTTTATATATACGTGTACACCTTTTCCTTATCTCTTTATTGTGCCTGAAAAACACTCGAACAAACAAGTTAAATGTCTATTCCGGCTCAGTCCCCTGCACGTTAGGCGGATTAGGTTTCATGATCTTGTCAAGAGGCTGAGCCATTATTAACTAAGGCAGAAATGAAAGAACTCCATAAGTAAAATACAACACACAAGCAGGCATATGATATCAGGAAATTAAAATGAGCATGCATTTGATGCATTCAAGCAAATGGCGTATGATGATTTTTTGGGCTTTGAAGTACCTGATTTTTTTTTTAGTTTGAAAATATGTGATTTTTTTTTTTTAGTTTTGAAATATTTTCTTCTTCTTTTTGAAAATTTTTTGTTTTTTTTTAATATTCAATTTTTTGGGTTTTGGAAATACTCATTTTTTTTCGGTTTGGAAATATTCAATTTTTTATTTTTAGAATAAGGGCCGCAACCCGGCATAGTCCCTTCTAAAAAAGATGCGCGAACGAAGAGGATCCGCTCTAATGGAAAAACTTGATACTTGGACCCTTCAATTACTCGACCATCATTAAGAGTTCATTAATAATTCTTCGGTGTGCCAGAAAGAGGTTAGACGTGCTTAAGGTGGTGTCTTCACCCGAGATGGCTTTCGTCGACGTCCTCCTTAGTTGATCGTTGCCTTGCCTTGACCCTAAGACATACCCATGGGAGAGAAAGGAAGAAGAAGTTTAGGAAGTCTGCCAATAGTTTTGGCGACCGGGGACACACTCATTCTTCTACCCTACACTCATTGGGGTTCAGTCTTTTTGGCTTGTGTGGTTTTGGGCACACTTACGACCAGGTCCATTTGTATCTCTGTGGGGACTTTGCTGCTCTTGACGTGCTTTTATATTTGGTTTGCCTAGTTTTGGCTCTTTTGCTTTGATTTGGCATTATTTTCTTTCTTTTTCCCCTTATTGGACCTTGACCTACCTCCTTTTGAGCTTTGGGCAGATTCAAAGGTCGATCCTCTGGTTTCCCTGTCTATTGGCAGACCTAATGGGGAACAAAGGGGTAATGTCCTAGACTCTTGGTTTGGCATTGATTTTTCTTAGATTCCGTGCCTCTAGCTTCCAAGAGTAGGCGTGTAAGTGTGTGGGTGTCGACACCTCAAGCTAGCTCACCAAGAATAGGAAATGAATTAAAAATGATAGCTTTTCCGATTGGGGTCCGCGTACCATGTGATTCCAAACACCTAGCTAGGGGTAGTACTTTTTAAGATATAGCCCATTCCAAGGATGAGAGAGCTCCTCACCCTCCGCGTTCACTAGCCAGTACGCGTTGCCTGGATATACTTTTTGATTACGTATGGCCCTTCCCAATTTGGTTGGAGTTTAGAACGGGGACCACCAGGTTTTACAAAAATTCTTTTTGCCACCATTTCACTGACTTTGATTTTCACTCAATGACCTTCTTTTGATGAAAACGCGTGAGCCTATTCTGATATGATCTTGTGTGTTCTGCGGCGACCAGACGCTTCTCATCTAAGAGTTCCAGTTTTGCTAGGAGCGATTCACGCCGCTCATCGATTGACAAGTCCTTGTCAAGCTGGACTCTTAGTAAGGGAATGAGAATCTCGTATGGTACTACAGCCTCCATTCCATAAGTTAGGGCGAACGGTGTCTGCCCCGTGGGAGTACGAATTGAAGTGTGGTAGGCCCATAGAGCTTCTACAAGCTTTTCTGGCCAATCCGAGAACTTGTTAGCCTCACATGTTTTCTTGATGATTTTAATTAAGGTTTTATTTGTGGCCTCTACCTGGCCGTTGCCTTGCGGATAGTATGGAGATGAATGATGCAATGCAATTCTATACCTGTTGCAGAGGTCACGCAATCCTGAGAGATGAATTGTGGTCCATTGTCAGTGATGATGGTACTTGGTATGCCGAACCTGGTGATGATGTTCTTCATGATGAATTTGTAGACAATTGTTGCCTTGATCTCCATGTATGCTTCGGCTTCCGCCCACTTGGTGAAGTACTCTGTTGCAGTGAGGATGTATGACTTGGTTTTTTTGGGGAGTTTGTATCACCAAGGGGACCAATGATGTTGAAAGCCCACATAGCGAAAGGCCATGGGGAGGATATAGGGTGGAGTGTAGAGGATGGAGAATGAATCTTGACGGCGTGCAGTTGGCACTTGACACACCGATGGACAAAAATGGAACAATCCTCCTCCAAAGTGGGCCAGTAAAAGCCTTACTTAAGAATCTTCTTGGCAAGCATCTAACTGTTCACATGGCCACCACAAACACCTGCATGAGCCTCCTCAACAACCTTCAGAACTTCATCATCATCCCGACATCTAAGAAAAACTCTGGTGAGTCCCCTTCTATAGAGCGTATTTCCAACCAAAGTGTACTTCTGGGACAGTCTCCTTATAGCCTTCTTTCGTCAGTTGTGGCTTCCTCAGGTTATGTATGATTCTTGCAGTACCTTGCTATCTCATAGTACCATGGCTTCTCCTCATCTTCCAACTCCTCGTCTAGCTCTAATAACATAACTTCAATTTTGCCCTTCCTCTATAACTTCTTCAACATCTCTTATTTGATCCAGAGAAAGGCGCGGTCCTGAACAACAGTTGTATTGCGGCGTGCAATTTGAATGCTGTCAAAATCCCCGGGATAGCACTGTTGAGAGTTGAAGAGATGGTGGCAAGAGCGTCTGCTAGAAGGTTCTGATGACGAGGGACATGGACAAAGATCAGCTTAAAGAATAGCTTGGCATAGGCTGAGGCAAGTTCTTGATAAGGCTTGAGCTTTGGATCCCGAGTGCGGTACTTGGTGAGCACTTGGCGCAAGACCAATGGCTATCACCTACAATTCGCAAATGGGTGACACCATAGAAGTGGGTGAGCTCCAGACTAGCCAACAAAGCTTCGTATTCGGCGATGTTGGTGGTAGCCAAGAACTCTAATTTATATGCTTGTGGAATGGTGACACCCTCCGGTGACAATAGAGCAATCCCGATACCCTTTTCCATGAGAATTCAGAGCTCCATCTAAATATAACGTCCACATAGGATCAGATTGGCTAAGGGACATCAATTCTTCATCTGGAAACTCTAAACGAACATGATCGAACTGTGGAATAGGGTGATGAGCGAGATGTTCTTCTATGGCATAGCCTTGATGGATTTCTGTTGAATGTAGATGATGCCAAACTGGGAAAGGAAGCTCTGCCAACATGCTAGCCTATCAGTTAGAACAGATTTTTCGAGAAGGAACTTGATAGGATTCATGCGGGCGATTAGATGGACCTCATGAGCAAGAAAGTAGTGCTTCAATTTCTGCACTACCCATACGAGCGCGGCGCAAGTCTTCTCCATTGTCGTATACCTTTGCTCGCAGGGGTTGAGAAGCTTCGACAGGTAGTAGGCTGCTCTCTCCTTGCCTTCTTTATCCACTTGCGCAAGGACAGCTCCTACGGAGTCTTCCAGTACATATACATAGAGAATGAGTGGTTTGCCTAGAGTCGGTGGCCTCAAGACAAGGGGATTAGCCAAATATTCCTTGAGTCCTTCAAAAGCCGCCTGACACTTCTCGTCCCAATGGAATTCGACTCCCGGCTTGGTGAGGTCATAGAAGGGTCTACACCTCTGCGAATGTTGGGAGATGAACCGGCGAATAAACTGCAGCCTCCTGATGAGTCCTCGAACTTCCTTCAAATTCTTGGGAGGGGACATCTCTCTTATCACCTTCACCTTATTGGGATCTATCTCAACACCCCTCTTGCTCACAATGAAACCTAACAACTTGCCCGATGATACACCAAATACACACTTCTTGGGGTTCATTTTCAACTGGTACTCCCTTGACCTTTGTAGGACCTTGGTTAGCACCCCAGAATGTTCAGCCATCGTCCTCGATTTCACCACCAGGTCATCCATGTGACGGACCGGGGTATTTATGCCCAATAAGGCTCCATATCCAGATCCGCCTCCCGCGAACAGACCGAAGTCTCGCAAGGGATATCTCACACACGTGTCCATTAAGAGTATAAAAGACAAACCAAAAGAATATAAGACACAAGAAAGTACATGTGCTCATATCTATTCACTGATTTGTACAACTGTCCCATTACATTAATACATGTCAAATTAAATGAGTACAACTACCTGGGGCATACCCCGAGGGAGCACAAGCTCACACAACACTAACTACTAAACACTGCTGGTGGTACAAGTCTGACACAACGCCACTGCAAGCCAAACACATGGCAAGCCCTGACAAGAACTGTAGGGGAGTGAGCCTCAACAAGTCACTGGCTCAGTAGGGGCTACCCAAAACAACACCATAACCACAAACACCTCAACCCCAATGGGTCTCACTGGCAACATCAATAGCCAAACCAATTCATGCTCACATCATGACAATAAATAACAATTAAACATACTCATGATAATAAATAAACATAACGTCCTCAAAAGAAAAGTAAGGCTACAGGACTAACATAAAATCATTAGTTAACCCAACTACTAAAGTGCCTAAACCACAGTCTTACTGGCACACTGCTACAACAACTGGTTGCCTAAACTATAAGCCACACAGGCAGGTCACTACCTAAGCTGCAAGCTTCACAGGCAAACCTCAAGCACTCGAATAACTGGACTACTAACAAAGAGCTGGCCCTTTATACTCCAAATCACACTACGTCGAGAGCCACACATAAATGGTAGGACTGGCTACAGCTAGCTAGTCCATCACACACTAAATCCATAATCGGAACCATGCCTAAGAAGGGTAAAACTCAACAAGTGGAAGGTCTCACATGGCCTCCACGGAGCATAGCTCTACTAAACCACAATATGCCTAAGCCACAAGCCTCATCAGCAAAATACCCACAAAGGTAACGTATTTAATAATCACAAACTAATCCACAATAAAATATAAACAAAGATATACTTAAAACAGTTAGGATACAACAAGTGGCAGGTCAAACCACAAGACCTCCACAACACACAAGTACCCGGAAAGGTTGGTACACAATGTACCACCACAAAACTACAAAGTAACCCACAAAGGAAATAGGTACCTGCTACTCAGAGGTACCACAACACAAACACCGGAACAAAGGTTACAAGTAGGTGATAAACACCACACTGAACCACAATTATATTATGCTATCATTTAGGCACAACATTACAAGTAAAACCTTAACCGGTAAGTTACACAAACCACAACTCAGTCACAACTGTGCCAACACCAGGGCACACCTTGAACTGGTCAAACCTTGACCACGAATTACAAACTCACGAACTACAACTAGTGGCAAAGCACAAGTCAAGCCACAGCTAGAGCTGGCAAAGCACGAGTCAGAAAGAACGACGCCACCACACGGGAACGGACTACTAGCTGATCAGGCCAGTATCCAACCCGGACAACACAACACAAGAACAACCTCTCAGCCTCGTAGTCACGGACGAAAGGTCCAACTGCCGCTCCACAAGGAAGAAGTCAAACAACTGTGGAGACCAACCAACACCACACCTGCAGACACACAGCTGCAGGCCCATGCCTGGCACCTCTAGAGTCTCTGGCCGGAGCACTCTAAAGTGAGGCACTGGAAAATAGGACTAGCTGGGGACCAGTGACGTCTACTGGTGTCCGTACCCCCAACTATGAGCGTGCTACAAGCGACACAAGAACAAACTCTGGGAAGTCGCTGCCCCACTGCCGTCTTTCCCTCAGCCGGACGTACAACTCAAACTCAGGAGTGAGGGTGTCCAGGAAGACAACACAGACCTCGACGGTACAACACCAGTACCGGGACAAAACCCCGAGCACAACAAACACACGTGCCTAGCTCACAAAGAACCTGGGGTACTCGACTAGAGAGGCATTCCGGAATAGGCGCCGAACCACCACACTCGGCTAGCACAAACCACGATACTTACACATATAGCCTTTACTTATAATTTACGATATACAAGTGTTAGGATTAGCTTAACATCGGTCACCATATGACCCCAAAGCTATCCCACACCAACACATACCTGAATCACAAACTTGCCTATCATTGGTCACGAGGTGACCTCCGTGGCAACACACACACCACTTAAAACGTAAATCCATATAATGTTATTTGAAAGACAACAACGAACCAGGGCTAGGTCGGTATGGACCTTCACTGCCCAAACACCACAAAGTCATGGCTAGGCTCACACAGGAACCTCACTGCCCAGTTACTACGACAAATCATAAGAATTACATTACAACAAAGTGTGTAGTATACACACACTCAAACCACATAGACAACATGTGTATATTACACCCTAGTTGGTGTACCACACGTCTACCACGTGAACCACATGTCCAACACATGGACAACGCACTGCAAGAGTGCCACGGGTGCCAACGCACCACACATATTGCGTAAAGAAATTACGTACATCACACATCATTCACGTAAAACATGCCCATTACATGAGCAGTATGCTCCAAGAGCATAATAAGTGCACTGGCTCACACCAGTCATCGTCATGAACGCACAAACACGTAATATTCATAATCAGAAAAGCTACGTAAACCACACTGCATGAATACAAGCACAAGTTGGCGACAACATCGACTGCCGCTTATAGGAAGTAGACGGCAATGGATCTGGCTGTCTATATCCCGACTGATGAACCTAGCGACCAATGATGTTGACGCCATGATCTTCAGCTTCTACTCCTGCAGAAACCCTAACCGATCCCACATGCATTCCTGATCCCGAAACCATTAAGAAAATAGGAGGAAACAGTTCCTCTAACTCCCATGCATTATAATTAAACTAAAACAGCATGCTTTACCACATAAAATCATCAAACCATCCATTATCCCGCATGGGTGCCATGACCCAAAATCACCATTTTCATGCAGATTCATGTTATCTAATTACATTAACATGACCTATAGGAACTACAAGGGTCATTCCCTACCTCAGAACATGCTCGAACCCTCCGAATTCTCCCGGTTCACACCGAACCCTCCGCGAGCTCCCACGGGAATTGCACCACGCCACAGCGTTTCCTCGTCCAATTCGACAATGCCACACGCTCCACGATCCTCCAACCACCCTTCAGTACCTGCTAGAAGCTTTAGAAATACGGGGACGCGAAGCTAGGGCAAGGGGAAGAGAGAGACAAGTGGGAAACCTGCTCTCGAGTGACCCTATAACCTGCAGAATTCTCAGATTGGCGTCAACCCCTCTGCCGCCAAAGACAACCGCCACCCTAAACGTCCACATCTAATGCCGCCAAGATCATGCAGTCAACGGCCACTTACCTGGACGCCAACAAGTCAACGACCACCCCTGGCCGCCAACTCCTACTCAACTGCAGCAGGTCCTATTTCATTTCGGGACCTAACCTGCACCACACCTACACACACCACGCGTCTACACCACATGGCCTTACAACAGCCATCACAACCACAACACACACGATCCAAAAGGATCCGAAAATAAGTGACGTTACATTATTATCACCTAAAAACAAATGTTGTCCTCGACATATAAAACAAATCACAATAATTCGGATTATCACCTAAAAACAAATAAAGCCGAACACAGAACAAGTAGGATACTCTTTCTCTGCTTCAATCTTTCAATTCATCTCACAATTACTCTGTTCTGTCGATTCCATTGCCTTTCTTTAGCTTTCAACCGTAGGCGATCCTACCTTGCCAATGGTGCTTTATCTTCTTGGACTGAACCTGTTTCCACAATTTTCCAGCTGTGTTTGCAATATTTCTTTCGAGGCTGCTTTATCTTTCTCAAATATCTTACACTGTAATATTCTTTCATGCCACCATTTTCTTTTTCCATTTATCACTGTTTGTTGTTATCCTACCTCATCTGCATTCACATTCACAACTGACACCTCTTCAAAGAAAATCAATCGCCATCTTTGAATTTCCTGCTCTTTTCATATTAGTCTGCTCATACTGCTTAAAGTCAATCTTGATTAAAAACCATAATAAACTCTACTCCTTTATTCCGCTGCGCAAAACTTTACACTTTCTCCTTATTCAAGCAAACTTGAACAATCTCTGAATATTAAATCTTTCTTTGCTTCCGCTTCCGCTGCACTACTCTGATCACACTGAACACTTTTGCAAAATATTCCACAATTTCTGCTCATATATTACTTTCAATTACTTTCTTCTGGCTTCAACTGCTTCTCAATCATCCCATTCAATTAATTCATGCTGAAGAAATTACTGCAATTTCTGTTCTGCCAACCATTATTGATATATTATACTCTTCATATATCTTTCTTGCTTTACTGACATTTTCTGGCTAATTCCCATAATTCTGGGGCATAAACTTTTCAAAGATTCTTAATCAATTTGCTCCAGCATTTAAACCCTGAAATATCTTAATAACAAATCCTTTCTGCTCAATTAAATCATTTCTTTGCACCAATATGCAAACTCTAACTGACATTTCCTGACTCATCTGATCTTATTCACTTCATCATTTGCTAAATTCTTCCTTTCTCTAATCCATATCTTTTCTTTATCTAAACTGCCAATCATCAACTAAATATTCCTCTTGTGCAATTTTCACAAATTCTTATTGCACATTAATCCTTCTTTTCTCTCTTTCTTTATTCAACTGATCTTTTCTATACTTATTTATACAAATCTTCATATCACACTTCCTGCTATCATCATTATTCATAACAACACTTTTCTCAGATTTCTGATCTCAGGCATATTTAATCTATCTCATAATTCATTGCTCTTTTATGTACTGATACTTCTTTTAATGCTGGTCTGCCTTTCTTGATCATATCAAACTCTTCATAACTCTAATCACATTTCCATCCACACTGTTTCTTAATATCAGCTGACTCAAATCTCTAATGCCACAATACCTCTACTGAGGTTCTCAACTGCAACTTATCACACACACACTGACCTGATCCTTATCACCTTGTTACCATACACCTGTCTCTGCCAACTTTCTATCTCATTATAACTTATTTACTGAATTCCATATCCAAACTTGTTAATCTCTTTAATTCCATTAACTGCAAATCTTTAACAACCAAACTAATTTATCACATAAATACTCTATACTTTAACTGCTTTAACTGCACTAGTGCCAAGATGCTACCACACAACTTATGCTACTATCCACATTGTGGCACAACAACTGCTCACAACTGCCAATCTAACAAACAGAAACACACGGTTTACGTGCCAAAAGCTCACGTAAAAACTACTTTATATCACACAAAACCTCAGACTTACTACCAGCAGTGAACATTAATCCATGTATTGGGACATTGTACTTTCAATGTCTTTTCATATTCTAACTGGACATTGCTCTGATACCAACTGTAACGGACCGAGGTATTTATGCCCAATAAGGCTCCATATCCAGATCCGCCTCCCGCGAATGGACCGAAGTCTCGCAAGGGATATCTCACACACGTGTCCAGTAAGAGTATAAAAGACAAACCACAAGAATATAAGACACAAGAAGGTACATGTGCTCATATCTATTCACTGATTTGTACAACTGTCCCATTACATTAATACATGTCAAATTAAATGAGTACAACTACCTGGGGCATACCCCGAGGGAGCACAAGCTCACACAACACTAACTACTAAACAACTACTGGTGGTACAAGTCTGACACAACGCCACTGCAAGCCAAACACACGGCAAGCCCTGAAAAGAACTGTAGGGGAGTGAGCCTTAACAAGTCATTGGCTCAGTAGGGGCTACCCAAAACAACACCATAACCACAAACACCTCAACCCCAATGGGTCTCACTAGCAACATCAATAGCCAAACCATTTCATGCTCACATCATGACAATAAATAACAATTAAACATACTCATGATAATAAATAAACATAACGTCCTCAAAAGAAAAGTAAGGCTACAGAACTAACATAAAATCATTAGTAACCCAACTACTAAAGTGCCTAAACCACAGTCTCACTGGCACACTGCTACAACAATTGGTTGCCTAAACTATAAGCCACACAGGCAGGTCACTGCCTAAGCTGCAAGCTTCACAGGCAAACCTCAAGCACTCGAATAACAGGACTACTAACAAAGAGCTGGTCCTTTATACTCCAAATCACACTACGTAGAGAGCCACACATAAATGGTAGGACTGGCTACAGCTAGCTAGTCCATCACACACTAAATCCATATCGGAACCATACCTAAGAAGGGTAAAACTCAACAAGTGGAAGGTCTCACACGGCCTCCACGGAGCATAGCTCTACTAAACCACAATATGCCTAAGCCACAAGCCTCATCGAAAAAATACCACAAAGGTAACGTATTAATAATCACAAACTAATCCACAATAAAATATAAAACAAAGATCTACTTAAAACAGTTAGTATACAACAGTGGCAGGTCAAACCACAAGACCTCCACAACACACAAGTACCCGGAAAGGTTGGTACACAATGTACCACCACAAAACTACAAAGTAACCCACGAAGGAATAGGTACCTACTACTGAGGTACCACAACACAAACACCGGAACAAAGGGTACAAGTAGGTGAAAACACCACACTGAACCACAATTATATTATGCTATCATTTAGGCAAACATTACAAGTAAAACCTTAACCGGCAAGTTACACAAACCACAACTCAGTCACAACTGTGCCAACACCAGGGCACACCTCGAACTGGTCAAACCCGCCACAAATTACAAACTCACGAACTACAACTAGTGGCAAAGCACAAGTCAAGCCACATCTAGAGCTGGCAAAGAACGAGTCAGAAGAACGACGCCACCACACGGGAACGGACTACTAGCTGATCAGGCCAGTATCCAACCCGACAAACACAACACAAGACAACCTCTCAGCCTCGCAGTCACGGACGAAAGGTCCAACTGCCGCTCCACAAGGAAGAAGTCAAACAACTGTGGAGACCAACCAACACCACACCTGCAGACACACAGCTGCAGGCCATGCCTGGCACCTCTAGAGTCTCTGGCCGGAGCACTCTAAAGTGAGGCATGGAAAACAGGACTAGCTGGGGACCAGTGACGTCTACTGGTGTCCGTACCCCAACTACGAGCGCGCTACAAGCGACACAAAAACAAACTCTGGGAAGTCGCTGCCCCACTGCCGTCTTTCCCTCAGCCGGACGTACAACTCAAACTCAGAGTGAGGGTGTCCAGGAAGACAACACAGACCTCGAAGGTACACACCAGTACTGGGACAAAACCCCGAGCACAACAAACACACGTGCCTGGCTCACAAAGAACCTGGGGTACCCGACTAGAGAGGCATTCCAGAATAGGTGCGGACCACCACACTCGGCTAGCACAAACCACGATACTTACACATATAGCCTTTACTTATAATTTACGATATACAAGTGTTAGGATAGCTTAACATCGGTCACCATATGACCCCAAAGCTATCCCACACCAACACATACCTGAACCACAAACTTGCCTATCATTGGTCACGAGGTGACCTTGTGGCAACACACACCCACTTAATACTAAATGCATATATGTTATTCGAAAGACAACAACGAACGGGCTAGGTCGGTATGGACCTTCACTGCCTAAAACACCACAAAGTCATGGCTAGGCTCACACAGGAAACCTCATGCCCAGTACTACGACAAATCATAAGAAATACATTACAACAAAGTGTGTGTAGACACACACTCAAACACGTAGACAACACGTGTATATTACACCCTGGTTGTGTACCACACGTCTACCACGGAACCACATGTCCAAACACATGGACAACGCACTGCAAGAGTGCCACGTGTACCAACGCACCACACAGATGCGTAAAGAACTTACGTACACAAACATCATTCACGTAAAACATGCCCATTACAAGAGCAGTATGCTCCAAGAGCATAACAAGTGCACTGGCTCACACCGATCATCGCCATGCACGCACAACAACACGTAATATTCATAACAGAAAAGCTACGTAAAACCACACTGTGTTGAATCCATGCACAAGTGGTGGCAAATCGATGACGCTGCTATAGAAGTAGACGGCAATGATCTGGCCGTCTATATACCGGCTGATGAAACCTGGCGACCAATGATGTTGATGAAGGATCGAGGAAAAGGTGTGGATAAGATCTAGAAGGGGGGGGATGAATAGATCTATGCCACTTTCTGCGGAAGCTTAAACAGTTTAAAAACACTTTTGAATCAGAGGCAATTTTATCAGTGAAAAACCACAGATCTGATGAGATTTGAGTGAGTTGGTAAAAAAGATATGAAATCAGTTGATTAAGTGAACTTTAAACGATCCTATGCAAGCATCTAACGGATAATGAAATCAAACCACAGATAGACAAGTGCACAAGGATTTTTAGGTGGTTCGGAAATCACCCAAGTGATTCCTACATCCACCCCTCACACCCTGTGAGGATTCACTAAAACAACCGGGTACACACCCACTGGAGCCTGACAACTCCAACACTTGAGAGCTTACAACTCACACAACTTCTAGAGCAAGACTACTCTAGAACCACTGAGCAAGACTGCTCAACACAACCTTGAGTTAGACAACTCAAACTGAGCACGACGGCTCACAACAACTGAGCACAATGCTCACACAACTTGAGCACAATGCTCACACAATGGTTGCTAGACACCAACTCAAGACATAGACCTTCTAGCACAGATCTAGTCGAAAATGAGAGCACTAATGAGAGCTATGCAGAAGCACTTGCATAATCTCAAAAGATATCTCAGAAGAACAGAAGTACAGTGAATTGTAAATAGCTTCGTTCTTCAAGTGTACTCCCTTGTAGAAGCTTGGATTGGGAAGAAGCTTGCACTCTTGAAGTCCAAAACCGATGCTCTGCACTTTGGAATTGTTGGATCTTCCTTGAATTCTTCTCCAACGAAGGCTTCTACAGGATCTGCTTCCTTGGGATGCTTCAGAGGTTTCTACAGGATCACACTCCAATTCTCACACTTGGCTTGGTGAGAATTGGTCTTCTGGAAGCACACGGAGAGCAGAGGAGGGAGACAACCTCTTTCAGCCGCCAGGGAACTTTCAGGAGGCTCTGAGAGGCAGTTGGGTCTCTCTTCTGGATGGATGGCCAATAGAGGCCTTTATACCCAAAAGAGTCCAAAGATACCCTTTAGGTATAAGGGCACACGATCCTAGGTTGATTCCCCATCGGCCTGGGCTGACACGTGGCAGCCATCCACTTTAAGTTGCAAACTTTCCGTAGTGTGTCGACCTGCCCTGGTGGTGGTGTCGACACACTGTCCCAAATATGAGAACTGATGTTCTGGAAGAAGGTCCCGTGTCGACCTGCTCTGAGAGTGTGTCGACCTGCTGTCCCAATTCTTCAAACTGGCTGTTCTGGGACTGGGTCTAGTGTCGACCTGCTCTGAGAGTGTGTCGACCTGCTGTCCCAATTCTTCAAACTGGCTGTTCTGGGAACTGGGTCTAGTGTCGACCTGCTCTGAGAGTGTGTCGACCTGGGTACATTATTCCTGGAATCTGCAACTCGTGTCGACACACTCTTGACTTGTGTCGACACAGTCTCAACATTTTTACACATTTTGCCTTTGAATGTGTTGTTGTGTCGACACCATTGATGGGTGTGTCGACACATCTTTTGCAAAAAATGTTTGTACCTGAAAATTAACACATATATCATTAGTTAAATGATTTATCATGAACATCAATGATAAATGTGATTTGAAATATGCTTTTTGGACATGATTTCAGGTATGATGTTTTTGACATGTTTCATTGAATTGCTTTAAAATTACCTCTTGTCATCATCAAAATAGGAGGGAAATGATATGAATATGCATTCAACCCAACAATCTCCCCCTTTTTGATGATGGCAACAATAAATCCATATGACAATGAGGTTTGATGAAGTGTGATTTTAAGCAATTTTTGTTATTCACATTTTTATTTTCTTTTTGTTTAAACTTGTCAAAGACTTTTGATATTTTTTAGTAACAGTGATGATGTACTTTGGAACACAATGTTACTTGAAATGAGAATTTTTGTACACAGAAGTCAAGCAACTTGACAAGTAATCATTCAATCACATTCACAAAAAGATTTTCAATCACATTAAATACACAATTGAGAAAATCATTCAAGCCAAGCAAAACATTTCATTTCATTAACAAGAGAACCATTACAGTCATTCCAAAAGATTACAAACATTTGTTCTTTCTTTCTTCTCCCCCTTTGACATCATCAAAAGAGAAATTACATTAAGTAGAAGATGGAGGAGGAGGAGGAATGGGAAGAAGAATGGTCTCTATGTCAGATAGTCTTTTCTCCATGAAGTTCAAGCTAGTTGATTTGATCTTGAATGGTTGTCATTTTTGTGACCAAAAAGTGTTCCATTCTATCTGAATTCTCTAACAAGGTGGCTTGAATTCTGGCTAGATCAGCTGCAATGGGTTGTGAGGATGATGATGAACCAGCTGACCAACCAGGTCTTTGCATTATCTTGAATTCCTTGGTCAAATCTGATATCTGCTTGTCAATGTGCTCATTGAAGTTCCTCATGCTTTCCAAATCATCCACAAAATGAGCAAATGACAGTCTTGTGCTGGTGATCTCATGTAATGTCTGCTTTGTGTTAAAGACATCAGCTTGGGATTTGCCAAAATTCCCTTAAGAACTGTCTCCAACTTGTCTTGATGCTCCTTCAGCTGCAGTGAGGCATCTGCCATTGTTCCAATCAATCTATTGAACCTTTGAGCCGCATAGTCTGAAGCAGCTTTCTGTTCTGTATGAACTTGGCAGATACTGTGTTCTCCAGTCTTTGAATCCTCAACTCAAATGATGTGGACATGGTTTGAATGGAAGAGTTCAAGGTTTCAAATTTTTCATTGAGGAAGGAGAACAATTCTGGTGGAACAGGAGGCCCACCAGAAGATGTGGATGGTTGGAATGAGGGTTGTGGAGAGAAATGAGGAAGCTGAGGTGAGAGAGGGGCATGAAAGGAATGTCACCTTCAGTTGGAACTTGAGGCTGATCCTCATTCACAGGAGGTTGATCCTCTTGACCTAGGGCTGGTCCCCTTCAGCTGGAGGCTGTTCCTCTTGTGCTTGGGGCTGATCCCCTTGAACCTGAGGCTGGTCCTCCTGAGCTTGGGGCTGTTCCCCTGATCTTGAGGCTGTTCCTCCTGAGCTTGAGGGGCCTCAACCACAACTGGCCCTCTTCTAATTTGATTGCCCTCCAATCTAAATCCCATAAACTTCTGGATATTCTTAAAGGTGTAGATATTGGACTTGGGAATAGATTGGGACTTCTCATTCTCCAAGGGCACACCAAAGTGCTGGAACACTGAGGTCAGATGTGCTCCATAAGGAAGTGATCTCTTTAGGTCTTTCCTTGTTGTTTCAGATATATTTGATAGAGAATCACATGGAGGTTGATCTTGATGTCTTTCACCATGCAATAAATAATGAATCTCTGGATGTCTGTCAACCTATCCCTTCCACCACCTTGAGGAGTAATTATGGTGGTCAATATGTGGTGGATGACCCTTAACACAGAGGAAATGAATTGGCATTGAACCTGGTTACATAGGTCTGTTTGGGATCTGATGCATCTGCAGGAAGGCCTGTCAAGATGGAATAGGCTTCATGAAGATCAAATTCAAATTCATGATAATCTGCCCCTTCATCTGGCACTTTGAAAATGGAGGCAGCTTTTTCAGTTGGCATATCTATGGCTATTCCTTAACTTTGGATTCATATCCTTCTTCTGTGCAGGTGAGGTTCTTGTAGAACTCCCTAACAATTGGATAACAGACTTGAAACTCAGAGATAAATGGTATCCAAGATTGAAAGGAGAAATAGGTTTGAATTTCAGGAAAAGAGTCTGCTAGCTGAATGTCTGATAGGTCTAGAATTCGGGGCTTCAGAATTAACTTGGCTGCACTGACTGACTCTGAGGGAATATCCTCTTGAGACTCAGAAGAGGAGGAAGATGATTCCTCAGGGTTTTCAGAAGAATCGCCCGGAATTTCTGTTCTAGGGTTTGGAGGACTACTACCTCTGCCTGAAGATGAGGCTCTACCTCTCTTGGCTGCCCTTTGAGGTGCTGAAGAGGATCCTGGTTGCTCGGCAGGATCATTCCTTCTCTTAGATCTTCTTTCGGATTGGCAACGGCTCTGTCTGCCGGAATCGGCCTTGAAGAGGCCCTGGACCTTGCGCCACGGCGGGGACCCAATTTCTGACCATGGTGCAAGAAAGAGTGGAATTCGGAGAGGAGATGGAAAGAAGGATGAGAGTTTGAGAGAAATGGTGAAGATTTCTTGCCGGAAGAGTGAGAAAGAGGCCGTCGGGTCGACCTGATGCCTAAAAGAGGTGCAGTGGTGCACTGCCCCGCAGGAACAAATATGGCTTATCATGAACCCAAACGGTTTGAAAATAATCAGGCAAGGGGTTAGTGTCGACACAGGATGAAGGTGTGTCGACCTGACCGAAAGTGTGTCGACACAGGATGGGATGGTGTCGACACGGCCTTAGAAGAAGATTGAATTTTGAGAGGAAATTTTTGAGAAATTTTGGGACATCTTTAGAATGATAAGCAATGAGGGAATTATCATTTCAAGGATTTTTAAGAGGCTAAAAATTCATTTGTTATATTTTGCAAAAATCATCACAATTCAAGTTTTCAAACAATTTCCAACAGGATATTAGCATTCCAAGACTTGAATCAACAAAATGAAAATTGAGGGATATAATATATCTAACAATCAACTATAAACTACCATATTTCTCAACTTTAAAGAAATAAAGATGTCATCTAGACTAAATGCAATTGTGTGTGAAAATAAAACACAATCTCAAAGAACAACTTGATGAGGAATGAAGATGATTCTTTCTAGACATATCTCCAATATGTTCACATTTTGTTCTTTTAACAAACTATCAAATGATATAAATCTCTTTCACTCAAGTACTAGTGCTTTTTACACATAGTCCCTGGATACTGAAGATTTAGTCATTGTCAAGTCTCAAAGGGGTAAATGATGGCCTTTTGACATGAAAATATACGTTTTCAGACGCCAATATTTCCAGTTACTCAGTCATCATCAAAAAGCATAGCACATTTTGCTTTTGTTTTGAATTTATTTTTATTTTGTTCCCTTTGAACAGAGTTAGCAATAGTGCCTCATGACATACATGGCACTTCATTCATTGTGAAGGTGTGCAGTTTCTCAGCACAAGTGCCATTGCTCTGTTGGATTTTAATAATTTGGAGAGTTTGTGAGATAGAAATCAAATACATTCAATCATCAGTTGCAAACAAGGAAATGTTTTAAGTTCAAAGCACAAGTTGATGTTTAGTCTAGGAAGAGATCTGAATTTCTGTGGGTTGAGAGATATAGTTGAAAGTTGATTAAAAAAAATATAATAGATCACTCAATGGTTCATTTTGAGACTCTAGACTTCTAAATGATGACATCATGCAAGAATTGATGAGATTCAAGAAAAGTTTTGAATTTTGCAAAGTCATGACTTGAATTTTCTAGCTCCCCCTGAGATGATGATTTCAATCACTTTTCATCAAAATAAAGATACATAGATTTTGGAAATCAGAAAAGGTTTCTTCTTAGACAACAAAGACTCCCCTCAACAATTGCATATCCATTTCTTGGTACTTGGCGGAGACACATACTCTCGCATAGTGAAAGTGTCCAGACAGGCATAACTGTCCTTCTCCAAGTCACCATTTGATATACCAAAAAGTTTCAATACAATAAGAGTTGAAGAATTCATTATCAAAAAGAAATGGAAGTGAAAATAAGCAAGTTTTTGAAATCAGAAAAGGTATCCTCTTTGAACAGTAAAAGCTCCCCCTCAACAATTGCATATCAATTTCTTAGTACTTGGCGGAGACATATACTCTCGCATAGTGAAAGTGTCCAGACAAGCATAACTTGTCCTTCTCCAAATCACCATTTGATATACCAAGAAATTTCAACACAATGAGAGTTGGAGAGTTTATTGTAAAAGGGAATAGAATTGAAAGTGAGAGAGATATGAACAATGTAACTCAAGGAAGCAAAGAATTATGAAATGCAAAGAACTCCCCCTTAGACCATGCATACACTCAACCCAAACCTTGAGAGAGATCATGAAGGTGGACATTTACAAAGACCAAGTTCTCTCCTTAAAGATGAAAATCTGTTTTCAGGAAGGGGTTTAGTGAATAGTCTGCAATTTGTTTTTCAGTTTCAATAAAATGGAGTTCAAAAGATTTCTTTGCAACCTCATCTCTCAAGAAATGATGCCTAATTTCAATGTGTTTTGTTCTAGAATGCTGAATGGGGTTTTTAGACAGATTTATTGCACTTGTTATCACATAGGATGGGTACACACCCTAAATCTTGGTTGTAATCAAGAAGTTGATGTTTCACCCAGAGAATCTGAGTTCCACATCTACCAGCAGCAACATACTCAGCCTCTGCAGTTGACAGAGCAACTGAATGTTGCTTCTTAGAAGCCCAAGAAATAAGGCACCCACCTAGAAATAGACACAAGCCACTTGTGCTTTTTCTATCTAATTTGCACCCAGCATAATCAGCATCACAATAGGCAAACAGATCTAACTTGCAACCAGCAGGATACCAAATACCTAAGTCACATGTTCCAACAAGATATTTGAAGATTCGTTTAACAGCAAGCATGTGACTTTCTTTAGGATTAGATTGGAATCTAGCACATAAACACACACAAAACTGAATATCAGGTCTAGAAGTTGTAAGATAGAGCAGAGAGCCAATCATACCTCTGTAGGTCTTTGGATCTACTGACTTACCAGATGGATCTTCTTCTAGTTTAGCATTAATTGCAATTGGTGTGCTTGAGTGCTTAAGGTTCTGAAAGTCAAACCTCTTTAATAGCTCTTGACATATTTGGTTTGACTGATGAAGATTCCTTCAGTTGTTTGGTTCACCTGCAATCCCAAAAAGAATGTTAAATCTCCCATTAAGCTCATTTCAAATTCATTCTTCATTTGATTTGAAAATTCTGTGCAAAGGCCTTTATTGGTGGAGCCAAAAATTATGTCATCAACATAAATTTGGACCACAATTATTTGATTTTTTACTATTTTTGTGAACAAAGTTTGATCAACATTACCTCTAGAGTATCCTTTTTCAAGTAAAAAGGAACTCAACCGGTCATACCAAGCTCTTGGAGCTTGCTTAAGACCATAGAGAGCCTTATTAAGCTTGAAACATGGTTAGGATATTTTTCATTTTCATATCCAGGAGGTTGTTCAACAAAAACATTTTCCTTTATATATCCATTTAAGAATGCACTTTTGACATCCATTTGATAGACTTTGAATTTCATGGAGGATGCAAAAGCAAGGAAAATTCTGACTGCTTCTAGTCTAGCTACAGGGGCATATGATTCTTCAAAGTCAATTCCAAACTCTTGATTGTACCCTTTGCAACTAGCCTAGCTTATTTCTAATTACCTGACCAGATTCATTCAATTTGTTTCTGAAGACCCATCTAGTGCCAATCACTGCTTGGTCACTAGGCCTAGGTACTAATTCCCATACTTGATTTCTTTCGAATTGATGAAGCTCATCATGCATGGCATTAATCCAATCAGAACTGGATAAGGCTTCATCAATTGACTTGGGTTCAATTTGGGAAATTAGAGCTAGTGAGTCTTCTTCAATATTTTGCAAGAAGGATGATCTGGTCCTTACTCTATCATTTAAATTGCCAACTACACTGTCTAATGGGTGATCTCTCAGATATCGAGGTTCAGTAATTACCTGTTGAGAAGTGCCATTCTGGAGCAATGTTACCTGACCCACTTGAAGATGGTGAGTTGTTGTTCAGGTTCTCTTCATTATTGACAAGCTCCTCAACAGTTGGTGAAGAATCCACAATGAGGTCATCCTCTTCATTGTCTTGTCTTTCCCTGCAAGATTTAGAATCATTAGTGGAAAAGGAATTTTCATCAAAAATAACATGTGGAGATTCTTCAACAGTTTGGTTTTTAGAATGTACACTTTGAAAGCCCTTGACACTTCAGAATAGCCAAGGAAGATAGCTTCCTGACTCTTAGCATCAAACTTGTCAAGGTTTTCTTTGTTATTATTGTGTACAAAGCATTTGCACCCAAAAGTTTTGAAATAAGAAACATTGGCTTTTTGTTTTCAACAGTTCATAGGGGGTTTTCTGATCTTTGGTCTGATCAAAGCTCTATTTAGGATATGATTGCTGTGTTAACAGCTTCACCCAGAAGGATTTGGGCAGATTACTTCCTATGAGCATGGATCTAGCCATTTCCACAAGAGTTCTATTCTTTCTTTCCACAACTCCATTTTGTTCTGGAGTTCTAGGTGAAGAAAACTTGTGAAAATATTTGAAATTCAGCACATAGATCAGAAAAGGATGGTTATCAAATTCCCCCATGATCAGTTAAAATGTTTTTGATTTTATATGGATAAGTTGTTAAGATAGTGGTACAGAAATTCCTGAATTCAAGGCAAGTATCACTTTTGTGGGATAGAAAGATAACCCAAGTAAATCTAGTAAAATCATCAATGATTACAAACCCATATCTTTTGCCACTTAAGCTTAGAACTCTTGTTGGCCCAAAAAGGTCCATGTGAAGAAGTTCTAGTGGCCTAGATGTAAGTACCTCATTGAAGGTTTTAAAAGATTTCCTAGTTTGTTTTCCTTTAGCATATCCCACAAACTTGATTTTCAACTTTAGAGAAGGATTCAGGAAGACCCTTAACCAATTCAATCTTAAACTTATCCATTGTTCTGAAACTTGCATGGCCAAGTCTTTTGTGCCAAGTCCATGCAATTTCATCTTTATTTGCAACAAAGCAAAGATTTTCAGAAAAGTTTTTATTAAGGTTGATCATGTAGACATTTTTTCTCTTTTTCCAAAGAATTTGATTTTATCAGTGATGAATCAATTATCTTACAAAAATCAGATTCAAACACAACTTTGTGACCTTTGTCACATAGTTGGCTGATACTGAGCAAATTATAATCAAGACCATCAACTAATAAAACATTATCTACTGAGTTTGAAGAAGTTTGACCAACCTTTCCAGATCCAATGATCTTTCCTTTATTTTTACCTCCAAATGTAACTGACCCTCCCTCCTTTTCAAGCAGGAATGAGAATTTAGCTCTATCTCCAGTCATGTGTCGTGAACACCCACTGTCAAGGAACCATACATTGGAGTTGGGTGCACGACCTTCCTGCAACAAGATCAGTGGAGAGAAGATTTTGGTACCCAAACAGAGTTGGGACCATCAGAATGTTTGGACATTGTTAGTAAATCCTTTCTCACCCAAATTTGACTTGTTTTTTATTTTTGTTTTGTTAAATTGGTGGTTTCAGTCTTTTTAGGTTTGTTCTTTTTCTTAGGAATGAAAGCACCAACATTTTGTTTCAGTGGGAGGGGAGTTTTTCATTTGAAAATTGGAGTTCAGATAAGGAGGTGGAATCCAGGGATTTTGTTGGTACATCCAAAGATTTGGATGAAAGAATTGAGGATTATACCAACAGGGTTGTTATACCATTGGCTCCAAGGACTGATCCAATCATTTTGAAATGTTGTCTTGGAGGTCCAAGGTTTTTGCCAATGATTTCTTTGACTTTTTCTTGTTTTTAAATTTTATTTGAGTGTTTGAAGTTTTTTATGTGAGCAGGTCGACTTCTTTGACTTGTGTCGACACAACAGCCACAGAAGCCTTCTTCTTGTGGAGTCTGGTGTCGACCTGTCAGGAGACTGAGTCGACCTGGTGTCTTCTTTTGTTTTTGAGTTTTTGAATTTTTTGATGTTTTGTTTAAGGTTTGTTTGCTGTTTGTTGAATTTCTGTGTTTTCAAGATTAGGACCCTTGACAAATTTAATTAGTGGTGCTTTGTTCTTTTTCTCACCAGATTTGTCTTTGATGGGTTTCTTTTTGTTGAATCCTAATCCATGAGAGGTGGTTGTCATGGTGGTTCCTAGCAATGCCTCTAAGTTATCTTACCTTTTGTGAAGGTTTGGATAACTTCATCCCTTTCTTTTAGCTGGTTTTAAGAGCTTCAATTTCTTCAATTTTCTGTTGTTTTCTTGTTTTTCAATTTCCAGCTTTTCAGTTAAGTTTCTGAATTCTTGGGAGGCCTTTGAGAGGCAAGTTTTAGTTCATCAATAAGGTTCAGGAGATTTTCTTTTTCTTCAAGCAATTCTGTTACTTCAGTTTCCAGTTCACAAGTTCTATGGTTTGAAGATTGGTTATGGTAAAGATTTTCAATTTTCTTTTTGATGTGTTTGTTTTCTTTCTCATTTCAGAATATTTTCAACCAGTTCTGCATACACATCCTGCCAATCTTCAACAGTAAAGTCTTCAAAGGAAGTATTTACCTTTTCATCTGTGCTGTTGGCCATGAAGCAAACCTCCTCACTTTCAGAGCTTGAGGATTTCTTCTCTTCTTCTTCCTCACTTGAGTCTTCGTCAGACCAAGTGGCCACCATGGCCTTTGGCTTCTTGTACTTCTGGAATTTCTTGTGCTTATCCTTCTTGTTCTCAGGACACTCTCCCTTCATGTGTCCTGGTTTGTTGCACCTGTAACAGACAATATTTTCGTCAGTTTTGTGATTCTTGTTAAAATAGAAAAGGAAGTGTTTTTCTTACCTGAGAAAGACTTCTTTTCCCAGACATTTTCCTTTCTGTATTTCAAGAATTTTCTGAATTGCCTAGTCATGAGGGCAATTTCATCCTCATTTGACTCAGACTCCTCAGAACTTGTTTTCTCCTGACTTTTATCTTTATTGCTTGAAGAGGCCTTAAGTGCCATAGGCTTGGTCTTAATTATGTGTTCTTCATTTCTTTTTAAGTTGATTTCATATGTCATTAAGGATCCAATCAATTCATCCAAAGAGATTTTGGACAGATCTTTTGAATCTTCAATGACAGTGGCCTTTGTATGCCAATTGAAGAAAGTGAACGTAAAATTTTTCTTACCAAGTCTGCATCTGTATATTCCTTACCCAAGGCCTTCAATCCATTCACAATCACCATGAACCTGGCAAACATTTCAGAAATATTTTCGTTAGACTTCATCATGAAAAGTTCATATTCTGAAACTAAAATATTTGCCTTAGTCTCTTTACTTGAGATGTTCCCTCATAGAGTAATTCGAGTTTATCCCACATCTCTTTGGCAGATTTGCACATTGAGATTCTCGAATACTCCTTGGGATGACAGCACATTGAATCATGTTCATGGCACTATAATTCAATGTAGCTTTCCTTATTTGTTCCCTAGTCCAGGTGTCTTCTTCTCCCTGGTTTTCATAGGGACCCACTTCTACTACTTTCCAGATCTCATAGTTCTGGGCCCTTAAGAATACTTGCATTCTGTTTTTCCAATAAGAATAGTCCGTCCCATTAAAGAATGGTGGCCTATTTATGGAATGACCCTCAGCTATGAAACCTTTGGAATCCATGACTCTAAAGCAGGCAGAAAGAAATGCTTAGCAAACAAACAAGCAAACACTCAAACACACAACACTCAGAACAAAAACTACTCAGATCAAATCAGATCAAGGTAAACCCGCTCTGATACCAATTGAAGGATCGAGGAAAAGGTGTGGATAAGATCTAGAAGGGGGGGATGAATAGATCTATGCCACTTTCTGCGGAAGCTTAAACAGTTTAAAAACACTTTTGAATCAGAGGCAATTTATCAGTGAAAAACCACAGATCTGATGAGATTTGAGTGAGTTGGTAAAAATAGATATGAAATCAGTTGATTAAGTGAACTTTAAACGATCCTATGCAAGCATCTAACGGATAATGAAATCAAACCACAGATAGACAAGTGCACAAGGATTTTTAGGTGGTTCGGAAATCACCCAAGTGATTCCTACATCCACCCCTCACACCCTGTGAGGATTCACTAAAACAACCGGGTACACACCCACTGGAGCCTGACAACTCCAACACTTGAGAGCTTACAACTCACACAACTTCTAGAGCAAGACTACTCTAGAACCACTGAGCAAGACTGCTCAACACAACCTTGAGTTAGACAACTCAAACTGAGCACGACGGCTCACAACAACCTGAGCACAATGCTCACACAACTTGAGCACAATGCTCACACAATGGTTGCTAGACACCAACTCAAGACATAGACCTTCTAGCACAGATCTAGTCGAAAATGAGAGCACTAATGAGAGCTATGCAGAAGCACTTGCATAATCTCAAAAGATATCTCAGAAGAACAGAAGTACAATGAATTGTATTAAATAGCTTCGTTCTTCAAGTGTACTCCCTTGTAGAAGCTTGGATTGGGAAGAAGCTTGCACTCTTGAAGTCCAAAACCGATGCTCTGCACTTTGGAATGTTGGATCTTCCTTGAATTCTTCTCCAACGAAGGCTTCTACAGGATCTGCTTCCTTGGGATGCTTCAGAGGTTTCTGCAAGGATCACATTCCAATTCTCACACTTGGCTTGGTGAGAATTGGTCTTCTGGAAGCACACGGAGAGCAGAGGAGGGAGACAACCTCTTGCAGCCGCCAGGGAACTTTCAGGAGGCTCTGAGAGGCAGTTGGGTCTCTCTTCTGGATGGATGGCCAATAGAGGCCTTTTATACCCAAAAGAGTCCAAAGATACCTTTAGGTATAAGGGCACACGATCCTAGGATGATTCCCCATCGGCCTGGGCTGACACGTGGCAGCCATCCACTTTAAGTTGCAAACTTTCCGTAGTGTGTCGACCTGCCCTGGTGGTGGTGTCGACACACTGTCCCAAATATGAGAACTGATGTTCTGGGAAGAAGGTCCCGTGTCGACCTGCTCTGAGAGTGTGTCGACCTGCTGTCCCAATTCTTCAACTGGCTGTTCTGGGAACTGGGTCTAGTGTCGACCTGCTCTGAGAGTGTGTCGACCTGCTGTCCCAATTCTTCAAACTGGTTGTTCTGGGAACTGGGTCTAGTGTCGACTGCTCTGAGAGTGTGTCGACCTGGGTACACTTATTCCTGGAATCTGCAACTCGTGTCGACACACTCTTGACTTGTGTCGACACAGTCTCAACATTTTTACACATTTTGCCTTTGAATCTGTGTTGTTGTGTCGACACCATTGATGGGTGTGTCGACACATCTTTTGCAAAAAATGTTTGTACCTGAAAATTAAACACATATATCATTAGTTAAATGATTTATCATGAACATCAATGATAAATGTGATTTGAAATATGCTTTTTGACATTGATTTCAGGTATGATGTTTTTGACATGTTTCAATTGAATTGCTTTAAAATTACCTCTTGTCATCATCAAAATAGGAGGGAAATGATATGAATATGCATTCAACCCAATAGTGACGCCAAGATCTTCAGTTCTACTCCGGCAAGAAACCTAACCGTCCAACATGCATTCCTGATCCAGGAAACCATAAGAAAAGGAGGAAAACAGTCCTCTAACTCCCATCATTATATTAAACTAAAACAGAGCGTTACCACATAAAATCATCAAACCATCCAATATCCCCGCATGGGTGCCATGACACGAATCACCATTTTATGCGATTCATGTTATCTAATTACATTAACCGACCTACAGGAACTACAAGGGAATTCCCTACCTCAGAACACGCTCGAACCTCTGGTGAATTCTTCGTTCACAACCGAACCATCCGCGGCTCCCACTGGAATTGCACCACGCCCACAGCGTTTCCTCGTCCGATTCGACAACCACCACACGCTCCACGATCCTCAAACCACCCTTCAGTACCTGGTAGAAGCTTTAGAACATGGGGACGCGAAGCTAGGGCGAGGGGGAAGAGAGATCAGGTGGGAACTGCTCTCGGGGACCCTATAACCTGCAGAATCTCAGGTTGGCGTCAAACCCTCTGCCGCCAAAGACAAACGCCACCTAAAACGTCTACATCTAATGCGCCAAGATCATGCAGTCAACGACCACTTACCTGGAACGCCAACAATCAACGACCACCCTGGCCGCCAACTCTACTCAACTGCAGCAGGTCCTATTTATTTCGGGACCTAACCTGCACCACACCACGGTCTACAACACACTGGCCTTACAACAGCCACACAACACACAACACACACGATCCAAAAGGATCCGAAATAAGCGACGTTACAATCCACATCACTTAAATAAAACATGGATCATATCATGAAAAATTGCCCTCATAGCTCTTTGATAAGTAGCTCCAGCATTCTTAAGTTCGAATGGCATCATGACCCAATAGCAGTAGGTTCTCCATGGTGTAGTGAATGAGGTTTCTTCTAGTCTCCTCAGCCAACTTGATCTGGTTGAAACTGAGAAGCCATCCATGAAGGAGAGGGGTTCATAACCATCTGTGTTGTCGAGAGCACGTCGAGGTGAGGAATGGAAATCATCTTTAGGACACGTGCGGTTGAGGTCCTAAAAATGAATGCAAATTCCAACTCTTCCATCCTTGTCATGATGGGACAATATTCGCCACCAATTCGGAAAAGTACGACTCTAATAAAATCTAGCTTTTTGGAGCTTGTCGACCTCATCCTTCATTTCAAAGCCATTTGGGGGGTGGAAACGCCTCAACCGTTGCTTAATAGCAATGGACCCATGTTAGGATCTACGGCGACCCGAGATCATGAAAACGCAGAGGAATATGAATTTAAAATTTGATCTCATTCTGTTTTGCGAGACACGGATCTGACTATCAGATAGTCGAAATCACCTTGCGCGGAATCGGATCCGCATTCGTACGACTGCGAGGAGGGTGGCGCCACAAGCCGTTCAACTGTCCGGCCTCCAGAGGGGTCCACGCGGTCTTCCTCGCGATGTCACGCCCGCTCCTCGTACCGTCCACGCTCGCTCCCTCGGGTTCTGCAACGCTCGATGACTGAGCTTGATCCGCGCCGATCTCCACGACATGTGGACTCAAAGAGAGAGGGAGGAGAGAGCGAGAGAGAGAGAGAGGGGGCGGCCCTGGGCACCCTGATGCTTGGCCAGGGTTGTCCCATCATATCATTATATAAAGATTGTGGTTTTTCATAAAAAACCTGATCTTTATATAATAGACCGTCGCATGAAAACCTGTTGCGTGTGACCCTCTAGGCCCAAGTACCAATCCAGTTAATGACCCAATAAATTAGTAACTCGTACTAACTGATTAATTAGTTAATATCCATATTTTATAATAATAATCTGAATAAACTTTATCAAGTTGACTCAGCTGGGCCTCCGAACACGTTGGGTGCCAAGCAATACCACGGGAACCTGGAAGGTATTGGGGTTCTACAACCCTCACAAGGAACCTTTCCGTCATCAGTTACCGTGTAGATATAATCTCTCATTTGCACAATACTCTTGAACAAATTAGGTATGGTATACTGTCAAATCCTAATTGTTGTTCCACTGGGACCGATGCTTTAGAATAATATCAAAAACTCCCTTTGATATTTGTCTGCCCTGGCCAGGGACTCCATTACATCGTTCCCTGAGTATTCTCCCTCTGTGTACGAGGGAAAATGATCCCTTATTGACCACTCAATCCCCTTCGAAGGTCTTCCATTGTGTCCGAACATTGACTATTGGAATCTCTTAAATAGAGATCCTTAGGTCAAGCTCAAACACAGAAGTCCACCAACAAGGTGTCTTTGGTGTCTCAGGTCTAAAGATCATCTACACAACTGTGACAATTGAATCTTTCTGGTTGACAGTTAGGTACAATTCCATCCAGTGATTCTATCGGATCAGTTCAGTGAACTCTTCTCTAAAGAGCACCTATTGTTTCTCCATAGGTCTCCACACACATGACTATGAGATCAGTCATCCTCATCATATGAGCAGGAGTAAACAATACTATTCTATCCGGATACCTGATATCCTTCTCAGGTATCCACAGAATAGGAACATTTAGAATATGTGTTTATTAAGTGAGTAGTCTCATTAGTATGATCACACATCATAGTCTACCCACTATTGCACATGTTCATGGACTTTATTATAATACCAACATAGTAAAATAATAAATAAAAGCCATTTTATTAATAACTGAACAAAATGATACAATATGAGAGGGGCTTGTTGTCCACCTAAGACTAACACCCCAGCTTAAGGGTAAGACGGTGTTCAACAAGCGTGGTGTCCAAGCCTGGCACATCCTCATAGCTCCATGCAAACGTGTCCTTGTATTCTTTGAGAACCTTGATAATTGGCTCCTCTTCAGCTGGTGTCAAGTTATACTTATGAGGACGGTCCTAGGGTTTCCTCAGTTCCAGGTTGATTTCCTTGGTGTTTCTTCTGTGGCAGCTAACGGTTCATCAAATCTTTTCACTCTACTTGCGAACGCATCAGCCTCGTCCTCAAGCTCTTCATCACCATCCTCAATTGGGTCGTCATCATCCATGATTCATAGACTCTGAACCCATCATCAATTAGGCACAGCGACTGCTCATATTCCATTTCCAGCAACTACAAAGGCTCCTCTATGAATTCTGGATTACTAGACATGCTATGCACCTACGGGCTAGATCAGCGAGGAATCAGTGTGGAACCCTCCTATCCTTGGAATTCTTCTGGGAGACTACCCCTAGTTTGTCGCTACCCTGGCCTAGACTCTTGCTACAACTACTAGAATCAACAACAGGGGTGGAGGAGAAGAAAAGTAGTTAAAAGAAGAATCTCGCGTGGGGGAAGATGGAGAAGGATTTAAAGCAGTTAAAAGAACTCCCTGCGTGGGGGGGAAGGAGGTGGAGGAGGAAAGCAGTAAAAGCCCCCAGCGTGGAGGGGAAAGAAGGTCCCTTCATAGAGGGAAGTGGGAGGTCGGTCATGGGACCGGTGAGGAGTCGCCCGCAGGTCGGAGCACACTTGGAGGCAAAGTAGGAAGTCTCCTCGATGGAGACGATGGAGTCAGCCATTGGAGAATTGGCATTTTTTTTTTGGGCCTCTCAGTGTGATGATTGTTCAACATGCACAGAGAGAAAGAGGGCGAGGTGAGATCGCCAATCTAGAAAGCTAAGCAATGAGCGTGCGCTCAAGAGGGGGAGATTAGGAAAAAAGAGAGAGTTGGAGGGTGAGCTTTTCTTAGAAGAGTGGAGGGAGATTGCAAAGCGGGGAGTCGGTGCCGAGGGATGCTGAGCGAAATCAATAAGGGCCACGCGGTGGCCTACAGGAGAGAAGGGTGCTGCCTTAAGAGAAAAAGAAAGTGGGCGCGATGCCTGAGGAGAAGGGGAGAGCAGGCGTGTTTCCCGGAGAGGGGAGGGGAGTGGGAGCATTGCCCGGAGAGGAATGGAGAGTAGGGGTGTTGCCTAGAGAAGAAATGAGCGTGGGCACGTGCCCGGAGGGGAGATGAACGTGGGTGCGTTGCCGGAGACTTTGTTGTGGGGGTTTCTTCGGCCTGTGTACTCTACTCTACTTGTCTACCTACTGCCCTTGCTTGTAGCCACTACTAGCTGCTCAGTCTCAACAAGCGTAAAGAGTTGGTTCAAGGAGGTGGTAATGTCGCTCATGTCGAACCACATGTTCCATTCTGACTCAGACTCACCCCGCTTCACTTGCTGGGGGGCCTGTGATTGTCTAAACTCTATATGGACCAAGGGTGGACGGCGAACAGGTTCAGCAGTGATAGTGGATGTCTGTTCACTTCATGGCTGCAGTGGCCCCTTCTTGAAATGCTATATAGGGTCCATGTGAGTGACTCCCTGGTGGTGATTTGCCCTGCCTGGCTTGTACCCTAATCCTGCCTTGGGTCTCATCTTGCTATCCTTAACGGCCTCTGTCCTCCCCTGCAGATGTGCTCCTAGCCCTTTGCCTAGCTGGTACCCCATTCGCATCATGATATGCCAGCCCTTCTCGATGATGATCTTGCTTCTCTTGGCAGTGCTAATATGAGCTAACCGGACCCAGATTCATGCTAAGTGTGTCTAAGACAGACATCAACGGCTGGTTTCTAGGCCAAATGGAAGGGACTTAATTGTCAGTCATAGCGTCAACTTCCAGAACCATCGGTCTGCTGGCAACTTTAACGACCCGCCTCTTGTAAGGAAACATGAGGCATGATGTACAGTTGATATAACAGCGCCAAGTGCCTGAATAAACGGCCTGCCCAGGATCATGCGGAAGCTCGGGTCCATATCCAGAATGTGAAAGTCCATCTCTATGACGGATGGACCCAGCCCTATCCTTAAGGTGACGACTCCTTTGGGAGGCCTACTGGTGTTGTCGTAAGCTATGACAGTGATGGGGGGGGTCGCAATGACTGTAGTGTGTCCCCACAAAAACTCAACGTGTCTAAAGACACAATGTTGATTGAAGCTCCATTGTCCACTAAGCATTGAGGGACGCGGATCCCATTGATATGACTGTCAGGCATAGGGCATACCGCTGAAACTCTGCTGGTGCTAACTTAGATTCATGAAATTCAATGGCCGGATGCTGGCTGGTAGGGGTCAAAACTACACTGATTTGATTCACTGGCAGATCTCATTAACCATGACTTCTGCAGGTAGTGCATAAGAACTTCCTGGTGCACCGGAGACCTCTTGATCAATTCTAAAATGGATATTTGGGCCGGTGTCTTATCCAGATGCTTTAGCAGATCATATTGAGTCCCTGGTATGGAATCCTCTTGCTGGAGCTTCTTCTTGCTGTAGAGGTGTCTGGTCTTGCTTCTGAGGGAAGATCCGATTGAATGCGCCCACTCCGGAGCACCATTGTTTCTTCTGATTTTCTCCCACTGTCATTGTCGCGTCCAGTGGAACGGAAGGTGGAAGAGAGGTAGAGGCTGGGGGGTGAAGATTTGGTGTGGTAGCTGGATACTTGCCACACTCGAGGGTGGGATAGAGGTACGGAGAAAGGGAGGTGGTGATTGGGGGTAATAAGAGGTGCGGTTGGTGGTGTACGGAGGAGAGGTGGGTTGATGATTGTGGTTGCGAGGAAGTAGTGGTAGAAGGTTGACGGTTTGGCTGGTGCGGTACGGTGGAGGTGTTGCGCGAAAGGGGGCTTGTGGGTTAGGGGGTGGTACTGTCGTGGTGATGGGGGGTTGGCAGATGAGTGGTGGGTTGGATGTTGGATGGAGGGTGTTGGACGATGGGTGGAAGTGGTAGTTGTGCGTAGAAAGGAGGACAGTGGGTTAGAGGGAGTGGGCGTACAGATGAAGGGGGTAGAGTAAATGATGATTGGGAGGTGGAGGTGGAGGTGGAGGCTACTTCCATAGAATGGTCGGGGTTCCTTCAGTGTAGGGAGACGTCGTGAGGGCGTTCACTCGCTAGTTTGGAGCCTGGTGCTCCGGGAGGGGGTTCTGGACAATGCCCATATTGGGCTGCTGTTGGGGGTGTCTGGGGCTGCTGCTGCTGTTGTTGCTGCGGTTGTTGTTCTTGCCTGGGCAGCCTTCTTGCCTTCATCTCCGCTATGTACTTCCTCACTTCCTCCCGTCTATGGCTCCATTATCATTCAAGTCATATATGTAGTCTTTGAAGTGAAAGCATGCCTCCAAGGTGTGGTCCGGTCCCCGGTGGAATGCACAGTAGAGGGAGGTATTAACATTAGGAGGCCATTGTAGCCTTTCCGGCAAAGTGAGTGCATTGGCGGCCATAAGAGCATTGAAGATGTCGGGTAGGGTTCCGACAGGGAGGATAATGGGCTCTTCTTGGGCGAGGGGGACGTCTAGGCTGTTGAGACTCGTAGGTGCTTAGAGGGGGAACTTGGTTGTATTGTGGAGGAGGAGGAGGAGGTTGCTGTTGCTGGTATTGGGGAGGGGCAGGCTGGCAGTACTGAGGCTGCTAAGATGGCGATATTGAGGAGGTAGTGATGGAGCTTGATAGTACTGGTTGGCAGGAGGTTGTTGGATATTGGGGCTGCTGTGGCTATTGAGTTTTGGTATTAGGCCTGTAGGTAGAGCAACTAGGGTTGCCCATAGCACTCACCTGCTCATTCTGCATAAACCCGCTCAGTCGTGGGACCACCAGTAGGGGGAACACCATTGTTCTTCTTAAATGTCTGGGCCTTCGGCTCAAACATGGCATGATCGGAGAGTCCTTCAGCTGAGTCTGGATGTAACGGGCTCTCTCATACAACTCCTCCATGGTCGTTAACTTATTCATAGCTAGGATGTGTCAGAAATGCGGCATAGCATTCGTCGTGATCATCTTGACTTATTCTTGTTCAGATAGCGGGTCCCTCAACCTTTCAGCCATCGCCCTCCATCTGTCAGCATAGTGCACAAAGTCCTCATCTGCCTTCTGTAAGGAATCGATAGAGCGCAGCGGAAAGCGCAATTCCCTCAGGTAGATATCGTTGCCGGCGGTCGGAATCGAACAAAAACGGAGAACCTGCGCGTAGGAAGACCCGATCTTTACCCTTGCGGGGTTGCGAAACTCCCAAATCCGGGGAGGAGGTAGCGCTGGAGGCGCTGGTGCTTCAAGCCGTTCAGGTGTCCGGCCTCTAGACGTATCCACACGAGCTCCGAACGCAGACGGGATCTCTTCGGTCTCCATGCGTCTCCCGGATCTCAACTCCACCATGTGCCAGGGAGAGGAGAGAGAGAAGGTGGGGGCGCCCAGGGAGAGAGAGAGGAGGTGGCGGCCAGGGAGAGAGCTGGAGCTTGGGCCAGGGTTTAACTCTCCACGTATTTATAGACACTGTAGTTTTTCACAAAAACTGAGTTATTGTCTATAACGACCATCCTGCCCAGTCTGCTCGGAACTCTATTGCATGTGACCCTCTAGGCCCAAGTGCTAGTCCAGTTTTCAGCCCATTAAGCCCAATAACTCTTTATTGACTTACTGTAATTAATCAATATCTCATATTAATTAATTACACAATCAATTATCGTCTCACGATAATTGACCGGCTTCCAATCAAGTTGGGTGCCAAGCAACACCACTTGATCCTGGAAAGCATTGGGGTTCAGCAACCCATTCAAGGAACTTTTGTGTCAACAGATACCATGTGACTATAATCCTTCGCTCGAACAATGCTCCCGAGTGCACTTAGGGTATGGTCAACTGTCAAACCCTAATACGCGCACTCACTTGGATTAGATGCCACATAACAATATCAGAAAACTCCTTTTCTGATAAGTAGTCATGCCCTGGCCAGGGACTATTAGGCATCTTTCCCTAGAGCATTCACTCTCTTATTACCGAGAGCGAGCGATCCCATGTTGACCACACAATCACCTTCGAAGGTATTCCGCTAGATCCGAACACTTAACTGATTAAGACCCCATGGCTAGAGATCTATAAGTTAAGGTCAAAATCTAGAAGTCCACCGACAAGGTGTCCTTGGTGTCTCAGGTCTAAGGACCAATCACGCCACTGTGACAATGAATCTAGCTGGTTGACAGTTAGGTAACATTACCATCCAGTGATTCATAATGGATCAGTTCAGTGAACTCATTCTCCAATGAGCACCTACAGATTCACCTTAGTGTCTCCACACAAGTGACTATGAGATCAGTTACCCTCATCATATGAACAGGTGCAACCTGTACTAGTCTAACCGGATATCCGATGTCCTTCTCGAATATCCTCCGACTAGGAACAATTAAGAATATGTGTTTAAAGGACATTAATCCATTGTTATGATCTCATCATAATTAGTATCCATTGCGCATATTCATGGACTTCATAATGAAACGATAAACGAATTACACATAATGAATATAAAAGCCTTATTATTATTATTAAAGAACAAGATTGTACAAGTTATGATTGGCTTGAGGACACCCATAACTAACAATCTCCCACTTGGACTAAAGCCAATCACCTTTATGTTAAACCCATAGACTCTAGGTGCCAGCTCAAACACAATTTGAGTCAGAGGCTTCGTCAGTGGATCTGTAATGTTGTCGACTGAAGGAACTCTTTCCACCAGTACATCTCCTCTAGTGATAATCACCCTGATCAGATGAAATCGCCTAGAATGTGCTTCGACTTCTGATGAGACCGCGGCTCTTTCGCTTGCGCAATGGCCCCATTGTTGTCACACAGTAATGGGATCGGATCAGAGTCACCCGGCACCACACCAAGGTCGGTGATGAACTTCTTCATCCACACTGCCTCCTTGGTGGCTTCAGCTGCAGCAATGTACTCAGCTTCTGTCGTCGAGTCTGCAGTGGTTTCTTGCTTCGAACTCTTCCAACTCACTGCCCCTCCGTTTAAGGTGAACACAAACCCAGATGTAGACTTGCTATCATCTGATCTGACTGGAAACTCGAGTCAATATATGCCCGAAGTTTCAAGTCCCCTCCTCCATAAACCAGAAATATATCCTTAGTCCTTCTCAAGTACTTAAGGATACATTTCATTGCCATCCAGTGTGTTCACCTGGATTTGCCTGATATCTGCTCGTAACACTTAGAGCAAATGCTACATCAGGCCTTGTACATAGCATGGCATACATGATAGACCCTATAGTCGAAGCATAGGGGACTCTATCCATGACTGCCCTCTCTTCAGGAGCCTTAGGAGACTGCTCCTTAGAGAGATTAATCCCATGTCTCATTGGTATGAGACCTCTCTTAGAATTTTCCATGCCAAACCTTTTGACAATGGTATCTATGTACATGGATTGGGTCAAACCAAGCATCATCTTAGATCTATCTCTATAGATACGTATTCCCAATACGTAGGATGCTTCTCCCAAATCCTTCATGGAGAAGTTCTTTGACAATAAACTTTTACTAATGATAACATCCCTACATCATTCCCAATGAGCAAGATGTCATCAACATAAAGTATGAAAAGTGATAGCACTCCCACTGATTTTCTTATACACACATGGTTCATCTTCATTCTTAATGAAGTCATAAGATTTGATAGCCTCATCAAACCTTATGTTCCAACTACGAGAAGCTTGCTTCAATCCATAGATAGATCTTTGAAGCTTGCATACTTTATCTGGACACTCTTTGGATGTAAAACCCTCTTGCTGTATCATATACACTTCTTCCTCAATGTTTCCATTGAAGAAAGTAGTTTTTACATCCATTGCCAGATCTCGTAATCAAAGTATGCAGTAATGGCGAGAAGAATCTGATCGACTTTACCATGGCAACTGGTGAGAAAGTTTCGTCATAGTCAATTCCTTGCCTTTGACGATACCCCTTTGCCACCAACCTTGCCTTATAAGTGTCGACATGTCCATCTGCACCGATCTTTTTCTTAAAGATCCACTTGCACCCAATAGGTACGATACCTTCAGGCAAGTCTACCAAGTTCCAAACTTGGTTGGTGTACATGGACTGCATCTCAGAATTCATGGCATCTCACCATTTCCCTGACTGAGGACTATCAACAGCCTCTGGTAGGTCTTTGGATCATCATCCTCATTATAAGACATGCCTTCACTGATATGTCCAACATATCTTTCAGGCTGTCTAGGTACTCTACCAGACCTACGCTGAATGTGTATATATTTCACAAGTTCTGGAACCGATGTTTCAACTGGTGGACTTTGCACAGTTTGTGGATCTAGAACCTCTTCTAGATCTACCTTACTCCCACTGTCCTCTTGGGTAAAGTACTCCTCTTCCAAGAAGACAACTCTCCTGGCGACAAACACTCTTTGTTCACCAGGATGGTAAAAGTAGTACCCAAACGTTTCTTTTGGGTATCCAACAAACCTGCACTTATCGGTTCTGGATTCTAGTTTATCTGGGTCGTGTCTCTTCACATGGGCAGGACAGCCCCAGATTTTAACATGTTTAAAATCAGGCTTTCTACCCTTCCATATCTCTTATGGAGTAGAAGACACAGATTTACTGGGAACCCTGTTCAGTAGATATGCCGCTGACTCTAGCGCATATCCCTATAGGGAAACTGGTAAATGTAAACGGCTCATCATGGATCGTACCATGTCCAACAAGGTGCGATTCCTCCTTTCCGATACACCATTCATCTGTGGTGTATAGGGAGGAGTCCATTGAGAAAGGATACCATTATCCTTTAAGAATTGTGTGAACTCTGTACTCAAGTATTCACCTCCTCGGTCTGAGCGTAGGATTTTAATGCTTTTTCCAGTTTGCTTCTCAACTTCATTCTTAAATTCTTGGAACTTCCCAAAAGCTTCAGATTTGTACTTCATTAGTAAACAAATCCGAACCTTGAGTAGTCATCCGTGAATGTAATGAAGTATGAGTAGCCACCCTTGGCTTGGGTAGACATTGGACCATATACATCCGAGTGTATTAGTTCCAATATGTCCTTGGCCCTATCTCCATGTCCACTAAATGGAGATTTGGTCAACTTACCCATTAAACAGGATTCGCAAGTTGCATATGATTCATAATCAAATGGATCCAAGTATCCATTCTTATGCAACTTTTGAAGCCTATTCTCGCCAATGTGACCAAGCCTACAATGCCACAAGTAGGCAGTGTTCACACTATTCTTACTTCTCTTAGGAGAAACATCAACATGGAGATTTTCATAAGAAACATCAAGTAGATACAAACTATTTACCAATTTGCTAAAGCAACGAGTTTATTCTCAAATAAACTGAACAACTATTGTTCTCAATGGTAAACTTGTATCCAACTCTGTCTAAACAAGAAATAGAAACAATGTTCTTAATAATGCTAGCACAAAGTAGCAATCATCTAATAAAAGTAAATCTCCTGAGGGTAACTTGAGCTTCACTGTCATCACAGTAAGTGCAGCAACACTTGCGCCGTTTCCAAGCCTCAAGTTCACCTCACCCTTGCTCAGCTTCCTTCTACTTGTCAACACTTGCATATCATTGCAGACATGAGAAGCACATCTAGTGTCTAAAACCCAAGATGTACAATCTCTAACAGACAAGTGAAGATCTATCATATAGATACCTGAAGCTTCACCAAGCTTTTGCTTCTCCTAAGCCTTCATTGCAAGGTAGTCCTTGCAATTTCTTTTCCAGTGCCCCTTCTTTTTGCAGTGGAAGCACTCGCCCTTTTCTGCTCCTTTACTTATGTCTTCTTTTGTCTTTGCTTGGACTGTTTCTTTGCATTGCCTTCTTAAAGGCTTGCATTGCTCTCCTCTTCTTGTTGGACTTCCAACCATGAGAACAGTGGGTTTTTCCTTCTTAAGGTTGCCCTCAGCAGTCTTCAGCATGTTTAGCATCTCAGCTAAACTCACCTTCCAGGACATAGGCAATGCGCTCAGACCTGAGGACAATCTTCAGGTTTTTGAGCCATTCCGAGTAGTTCGGGCCTGTCAATTTGTTGGCATCTAGTATGCCACGGAGTGGGTTACCCGAAGACATTTTTGCCTATAAAGGAAATGTAAATACAACTAGCAGATGTTCATAATAATAATTAAATCTAGATTAGGACTTTAATCAAGATTAGCTCCCACTATTTTCCGACAGACTGTATAACCCTCAAATATACAGAATGGGAGACTCCGACGGTCTCCTAGTGGGGATCGGAATCTTATAGACTCATAGCATGACCTTGTGGATAGCACAACAAATCATACTATGATCTGAAAGCGGTCAACTCTTGACACTTGCAACTCTTGCAATATCCGATCTTATTTTGGCCCCTGAATTTTAATGACCTTGTGGATAGCACAACAAGTCATGATTAAATCTAGTCTAAGCAGTACCATCATTACGTAACGAGCATAGATTTGGATGTAGCCCTTGTGGATAGCACAACAAAGCTACACCATTCCTCTACCCCGTTTAAGGCATCACCATGCCATAGTTTTAGTCTGTCATCAGATTTGGCAAGCCTTGTGGATAGCACAACAAACTTGCCCGATCTAATGGCAATCCTAAACTATAATGATGGAGGGCCACGTAATTCATTCTTAATGATTACACTATGGCTTAAAATTTAAACGAGGAGGGATTTTGACATATTTTATCTTGGTCTCTATATCTGCGTGCTATTGACATATAGAATTTGGAATATCATATATTTAATTATATATATCATAGCACATTCCATATATATCATATATATGAAGAAAAACGATGGATGATCATGGACTTTAACCTAGAGTGGCATTACCAGAGCCAGTTGGTAATCCACAAACACGGCAAACATATGGCAGCCCCGCATCGTATGCTCTTACTTGATGTAACTCTATCTCCATGAAGGTCTTGCATGGTACTCTCCTCCATCTCTGCCAATCCACTTCTTAAAATTACAAGTAGCATTTAAATTGGGCTCGCAGGCCCATAAATGTACATCAGATAATAATAAGAAACCTTGAACAAGTCAAGGGGAGTACATAACAGGAGGGAGATAGAATGTACAACCCAGATTTAAAAGAGGAAGAGAGGGAGGCACGCAGTCCTCATAAATTACATCACATGCCATAAAACATAAACATCATCACATCATATCTAAGTCCATGATCATCCATCCACACATCACATGCATCAATAAGCAATTATCACATAATTACTTTTAAAATAACTTTTATTTCAAAAATATAATAATTATATTTTGAAAACCATTTAACTAAACAATTTAGCTAATATGGAAAGCATCTAATCAACATTAGATAAACGCCATTCACAGTTACTGCATGAATCCGCCAAAATTTACTGTTAATTAATTTAACAAGAATCACATTCTTAAATTAATTAACATGCATTAATTAGATGGTAGGAAATAACTAAAGTGATTTTAGATTTCCCTTAAACTAATTAAGCAAAGGGTCAAACATATGAAAAATAATTTACAGAAAGTTAAAACATTTATAAAACTCTTAAAACTAATTTTCATAATTTTTCTGGATTTTTTAAGAATTTTTCTGGCTTTTTAAACAATTTAAAAAACCATTAAAAATGGAAAAGGGGGGGCAGACTGGATCCGGGCGGACCGGATCCGGGCGGACCGGCACGGGCACCCGCGCGGGTTCCCCGGGCCCCGCCCACGTCCGGGTAAGTCAACCTGGACGGGGCGGGCCCGCGGGGCGACCCACGAGGGTCGCCCCTCCCGCCCGACAGGGCCCGTGGCCGGCTGGGGAAACCCTAGCCACTGCCCTAGCCAGCGCTGGGGCGGCGCGGGGAACCCCCCCCCCCCCCCCAGGCCCGCCGGAGATGGCCGCCGGCGCCGGAGACCTCCGCCGACGCCGCAGGTGGCCCCCCAAGCCCAAAAATTCCCGAAAAACCCTCAAAGACCTGCAAAAATCGCCCTATCTTGGACTGTCCAAGAAAGTGAAACCAGTGTGACGGAGGCTTCTTGCAGGGGGTCGTGTGGCCTCTACAGAGGGCCAAACGACGCTAAGAAGGGTTTTCCCGAAGCCCTTGATACCGGGAACAACTTCCATGTACCAAATGGGAAGTGCACATCCCATGTGCGACCCAAGAATGAAGTAAAAATTAGGGATTCATGCAGAACGCGAATCGACGAAAATGCATAAAATGACATTCATATGACGCCGATTCAGACCGAGCCGGTAACCTGGCTCTGATACCACTGTAAGGAATCAATCAGAGTGCAGCGGAAAGCGCGATTCCCTTAGGTAGATATCGTTGCCGGCGGTCGTAATCGAATAAAAATGGAGAACCCGCTCGTAGGAAGATTCGATCTTTACCTTTGCGGGGTTGCGAAACTCCCAAATCAGGGGAGGAGGTAGTGCTGGAGGCGCTGGTGCTTTAAGCCGTTCAGGTGTCCGGCCTCTAGACGTATCCACGCGAGCTCCAGACACAGACGGGATCTCCTCGATCTCCACACGTCTCCGGATCTCAACTCCACCATGTGCCAGGGAGAGGAGAGAGAGAAGGTGAGGGCGCCCAGGGAGAGAGAGAGGAGGTGGTGGCCAGGGAGAGAGCCTGGAGCTTGGGCCAGGGTTAACTCTCCACGTATATTTATAGACACTGCAGTTTTTCACAAAAACCAAGTTATTGTCTATAACGACCATCCTGCCCAGTCTGCTCGGAACTCTATTGCGTGTGACCCTCTAGGCCAAGTGCTAGTCCAGTTTTCAGCCCATTAAGCCCAATAACTCGTTATTGACTTACTGTAATTAATTAATATCTCATATTAATTAATTACACAATCAATTATCGTCTCACGATAATTGACCGGGCTTCCAATCAAGTTGGGTGCCAAGCAACACCACTTGATCTGGAAAGCATTGGGGTTCAGCAACCCATTCAAGAAACCTTTTGTGTCAACAGATACCACGTGACTATAATCCTTCGCTCGTGCAATGCTCCCGAGTGCACTTAGGGTATGGTCAACTGTCAAACCCTAATACGCGCACTCACTTGGATTAGATGCCACATAACAATATCAGAAAACTCCTTTTCTGATAAGTAGTCATGCCCTGGCCAGGGACTATTAGGCATCTTTCCCTAGAGCATTCACTCTCTTATTACCGAGAGCTAGCGATCCCATGTTGACCATACAATCACCTTCGAAGGTATTCCGCTAGATCCGAACACTTAACTGATTAAGACCCCATGGCTAGAGATCTATAAGTTAAGGTCAAAATCTAGAAGTCCACCGACAAGGTGTCCTTGGTGTCTCAAGTCTAAGGACCAATCACGCCACTGTGACAATGAATCTAGCTGGTTGACAGTTAGGTAACATTACCATCCAGCGATTCATAATGGATCAGTTCAGTGAACTCATTCTCCAATGAGCACCTACAGATTCACCTTAGTGTCTCCACACAAGTGACTATGAGACCAGTCACCCTCATCATATGAGCAGGTGCAACCTGTACTAGTCTAACCGGATATCCGATGTCCTTCTCGAATATCCTCCGACTAGGAACAATTAAGGATATGTGTTTAAAGGACATTAATCCCATTGTTATGATCTCATCATAATTAGTATCCATTGCGCATATTCATGGACTTCATAATGAAACGATAAACGAATTACACATAATGAATATAAAAGCCTTATTATTATTATTAAAGAATAAGATTGTACAAGTTATGATTGGCTTGAGGACACCCATAACTAACACCTTCATCCTCTCAGCCATCAAATCTGTTATCGATAATTCTGGACCAACCCTGTCCCTGTACCCCTACAAAAACTTCCTCTAAACTGCCTCGAAGTCTTCGGCATCTGCGGGCTCCAGAGAATAGAACCACTCAAGGGCGAGCCCATCTAGTGATCGACGGAAGAGAAATGCGAGGGCACGACTGTCATTCTGCCAGAAGGAGGATTCATACATGAATTCTTAATGTGCATGAATGGGTTGTCGGTGTCGTTGTAACGGCACTAGACCGGCAGTTCAAAAGGGGGGAGGTGGAAAATTGGCATGGGAGGGAGAGCCAGTTCAAAGGAATCCTTGGGTGCGGACACCCTCTTTAGATCTTGCTCCAATCGACTCACTTTTTCCAGAAGAGCTTGGGTGAGTTGGTAGAAGGATGATTTGTGGGGCACCCCGGAAGAATGAGATTGGGGTGTACTCACTTGGACGGAATTGTAGAGGTGAGGTGTCACGCCCCCGATTTTAGCAGCGGAATTTAATCGGGAACGCGACGAACAAGCAAGCATTCAGAAGCCATAAGCAAATGACTAATATCAATACGTCCCATAAATTCAATAATCAAACTCTTTTATTCATCATAAACGATTATTACAATCTCCAATGTCAAAATAAGAACAAATCTCTAGTCTAATCTATGTCTCCAAGAAAGATAAAATTACAATAATGACTATTCTCTCACTAACTAACTAAACAATGACTCTCTATGGTGTATGTCACGCTCGGTGCACAAGTCCCATCATTAAACGTACTCCTCATCTTTACTACTTGAAATGTTAAGAGGCAGGTATGAGCAAACTAGCCCAGTAGGATTTATATCTCAATGTGCGGACAATCATATAAGTGATTAATGCTTTAAGAACTAGGCAAGTACGAGTAATCAAGCTAAATGATAAACACGATGAAATCAATGACAAAGTGCTATCAGGATATCATGCAGACAAGAACATATCGAGACATTAGAATTTAGACTATCATGATATAAGGTGCTTTTCACGAGATGAGCAAGTACTTTACTTCATTCAAGTAATAACAGGTGACAGTAATTGAACAGTAGCCATTCAATAACAGGACAGTAACAACTCAGTAACAGTCAGTGGTAGTACAGTAATAGTGCAGTATGTCTGAACTAACAGACTAATAGTAATAGTATACAGTCAGATGTCTAGCAAATTCAGAACAGTTAGAACTGGTGCAAATGCAGACACCGTCATTAGCCCCTGCAGGTATTTCAGGCGGCTCTCTGCCCCCAGGACTAGATTGGAGCCCCTCGGACACTCTCCGTGCCCTCAGCAGTATTCAAGTCCATTAGAGTCACAAGACTCGTTATAGTGCTAGACAGTTCAAAACAGTAGGAACCTGAACATCTCAAAGGGTTCCAAGAGAGTACTTTCAAGAGTTCAAGAATGTCATGTCAGGATGTCGGAGAACATGAGTACGATCATGTCAAGGGACAATGTTCACTAGTAGTTCGAGACTTATAATATCGAGAGTGAGTTCAAGAGCATACAACATGAACAAGTTTGTCGAGAAGGGTAATGACTATCAATTCAATAACAATGGTTCGATGTCTTATGAAGAGTGTCATGTCAATAATGATTCAAGCATAACAAGTTATGTGAACATGATGGTAATGGTCGAGATTGAATTTTGGCAACATAACGGCGCAACTTACACTTTAGTTATCTCTTTTACTTTAATGGCTTAAGTTCAATCTTTCAAATCACACTCACGAGAACAAGATGAGAGAGGAAGTGCATTCTATCTCCAGAGAACTTCAATGGTACAACCAACTCCGTCTCCATGAGGGAATCATGGAGTACGGAGAATTACGGAGGTCTTAAGAGAAAGGTCACTAGACTGCCGATATGGAATGACCGGCCGTGAGTTTCCAATCCCCCAAGAAAGGGCTGTCTATACGTGCAAGTGTGTAATGAACACGTGTCTCAATCCACAATCCTTCGGTTTCAAGCTTGCGAAAAACAATTAACATGCTAACATGAGATGGAACTATGCAATTAACTAAACATGGTTTGCAGTATTTTAAGATAGTGATTAATCACTTTAACAAGCTAGAACAATAGATGATTCAATCAATCGTTTGCAAGAGTAGATCATAGCATTAATGAACAATTAGAATAGTCTTTACATTGTTATGTCTTTATCATGGGTTGCTGGCTTTTAGGTCATTAGACAGACTATACAATGCATCTTAAGAACATATCATGCAAGACTAATGTTAAACACTACGAAAATAGGTCTCGGGTAGGCCTTGAAATACGCATCAGACACAGTCGACGGATTTAATAACACTACGTACAGTCGAAACATGACTAACGGTGAAGAAGTCAAATCGCGATGGCCTATATGGTCACCTTTATGTTTGAATCGTGACGGGATACCACGTTGCATTCATGAAATTCGTTCAAATTAAAAGTATAAAAATTGGCGAAAATCTTGAGTGGGAAAACGGGCTGAATCGCGACGGGGGTCCCCGTCGCATTTCAGGTAGGTGCTGAAAACCATGCAGCCCACAAATTGGGGTACTAGAGCCGTACGGGGTGTGCTCTAAATTGTGACATAGGGAACGGTCGTGATTCACATGCATGCAAAATGCATCGCCTGATCCCATCACGTTTGGGTTCTTGCCCGAAAACGTAGAAAATAGCACACGACTCATGAAACACTTATATCTTCTAATCTAGGGCTCTTGGGACAAAAGTGTCAACATTAAACTTGTTGGGAACATGGAATAGAAGAGAACTATGGTTTTGGAATCATTAAAATCGGCCTCAGGATGCACAAGAAATCAACATGAACATAAAGCGTCATTAACATGCGCAACTTTGGCCAAACGCTTATAACTCAAGATGTACTCAATGAAATTCGATGAAACCACTTGGACATGAAAGTAGACTCGATGCTCTACACATTGGTATATGATTTATTAAGATTTGGCTTGAGATCAACTACCTTTTTGGTTGAAGAATTCTCATTCTCTAAAGAGTCCTCGTTCAGACCACTTGTTGAAGAACGCTTAATACTCTCGATCTACTTGATGAAAAATAGGCAAACTAGTGGGATTAGGAACTAGACGCGACCCTATTTCCAGGGGTATAAGCCTTGCAAGGTTTGGTTAGGGTTTGGCTTACCTTTGGTCGACTCCAAGAAGAGCTTTCTGCACAAGTTGATGCAGAACGTAGCAGAGAAGAAGCTCCAAGTTGGGGCGGTTTCCTCCTCCTTTGGGTGCTCAAGAACAGCCTCCCACGACCCCAACAATGTGTATTTTCGTCCCCTAGGGTTTCATGGCATGTATATATGCATCTAGTGTGTTTTAGAAGTCCCATTGGGTGAGGGAAAGGCAAGGTGCAGTTTTGACATTCCACCTTCCTTATTTTGATGATTTCTTTCCCCAATAGAGTGGGTGAGGCTTTAGGAAACCTCCCACCATGGTTAGCCACAAAATTGGGTTGCCAAGAAAGCCTAATTGCCTTGGGATTTGCCCTAATTACCTCCTCCTATTTTCAGCTCAATTAGAGTTGCGAATTTCTATGTATTTTCTAGCTCTATTTTATTCGGCCAAAAGTGATCCATTGGCCCAATTCCAATAATGGGTCGCCAATATATGATGTGGAAGTCTCTCCAACATGATTTTTAATTTATGTTCGTGTTATATTTCCGTGTTAACGGTTTTTCGATTTAGTTTCCTAATTAGATAATTAGTCACATTGTGATGTACACTTGGCCAATCGGATTTTTTGTTGCACAAATTTCTTCGTGGAACACTTAGGAATAATGTTCGGAGTTGATTTATAATTTTTACAGAATTTTCCTATGTGTTTCCGCACGTACGATAGTGGTACATGTGTTCTACCATTCTGATAATACGAAAATTATCTATTTTCTATTTATTTAAAAATTTTAAATCGCTGAATTTCTGGGGTGCTACATGAGGCACGCCAGCGGGCGCGGAAGCGTGGGCTGGGGCCCGAGGAAGATAAGTGGACTTTGCCATGGTGGGGCTCAACCGAACATGAGAGGCCTCCCAACAGGGTTGTGGGGGCGAGAATGAGTGACAGAGTTGGCCCGTGAGGGGGCAGGAGAGGCTCGGACCGTCGGGTCACGAGCAGGTTCAGTGTAAACACCCGCATTTAGGTGGAGAGAATGGATGGGTTCGGGGATGGATTTCCCCTTGAGTGCAGCCTGGACCTCTTGGAGTTGGGAGGCTTGGAGGCTTTGGAGAATGTCCACAAGTTGGGACAGATCAATGGAAGTAGAGGCGTTTGCAGTGGTGTACCTCGGGGAGAGGTGAGGAAGTTGTGAATCCACCGCATGAACATGCGAAGTGGATGGATCAATGTGGGGTTGGTTGTGGAGTTGTGCAAGTTGCTGATTGGAGTCATAAATCTCATCATACACATCCTCTGGTAGCCCATGTTCTCGTAGTCGGCCATTCCCAAATTTTTGCCTGAACGAAGTAGCATGGAATTTAAGCAGACAAGTTTATTAGAAAGCAACTACCAAACAACTACTCAAACGAGTTTGAGAGAAGATGTTAATGGCTTTTAATCAAAGACTTGGGGATGCTTACGTCCAATTAATTGTTCCAATAAAGTTCAAGGTGAATTTTATTTGCAATGTGCCACTCCAAATGGGTATGGGCCTAAATGGGTAGGATGGGAACTTCGGGTCCACTAAGCAACACTCCCTCTCACGCAATGGGTGCTCTAACTCGGGTCTCCTGGGTGGTACAACCGGCTCAGTCCACCGTGAGGGAATCCACAGGGTACGGAGACTTACGGAGGTCATGGCAAAGGTCCCCTAGTCCAATGAGACGGAATGCCCAATGGAGAGATCGCCTTTACCAAGAAGGGTGCTTGGATCTTGATGCAAGGAGGAAAGGAGGTCCCCCGGCTGAGGTATGTAAGCAATGCACAATGCAAGATGGCAGAAAACCACTGCTCACTGTGACAGACTGAATCGCGGCGAGTTCAGTCGCCGCGCTTCAAGATGAATCGCGTCCGTCAGTCGCGCATCTGACAGCTCACAGAAGCTGTAAGAGCCGCGATGACTCCCTCCGGAGTCTGTCGCAGAATAGCGTCGGGTAATCCACCTCACAAAACCACAAATCTCGTCACCTGAACATGACGTGGATCAAAGAAGCACCTGAGGATAGTTATCAAAGTAGTAAATCAATACAGCATGCTCTCAAACAATGAATGGTGAAAATTAAAATCAAATTGGGATGCTTTCTTCAGATGAAGGTAAGTAAATGGGGGGGGAACAAGATGGTGATTTTTTAAAAAAATCAAACTTTATGGAAAATGTAAAGAAAATGACACAAATACAAATCGGTAATGGCGATGGGAGATCTCAAAGAGCACCGCATGGGGGTGGAAGGAAAGGGGTGTACCACGTGGGGTACGAAGGAAGGACACACGTGGGTGTCGAAGGACGGGCACACGTGGGTGCCAAAGGAGAGATAAATGAACTAAAAGAAAAGAAGTCCCACCGTGATCGCCAATTTGTAGACATTTTTTTTTTCAAAACACCTCCCACAAAGAGATGATTTAAAAAAGAGATTAAATGAAATAGCGATAAAGATGGAAAGGCGAAAAAGAAACATGCGTGTGTGCACAAGAAAGGAGGTGTGATCGCCAGGTATGCGAGGGTACCGAAGGGGACGGGTGAAGAGGAAGACACGGAGGGTACTTGCCTTCACCCAAGATCGCGGGAGAGTGGTGTGCGGGTTGCTTCTACTTCTTCCACGGTCGGCCGGTGAAGAAGATTTAGTTCCGACGGGTTACCTTGCAAAAAAGAAAACAACAAGAAACAAGTGAAATCTTGATTAGACTATGACATGTAGTACACAACTCAAATGAAATAAAAGAAAAAGTGAAGACATGGGCGTTAACACACCTCCTGGGGGTGGTGTTAAACCCCTAAAAATGTGTGGGTATGAAGAAAATGACATGTCGTGTGAGAAAATGGTGTGATGTATGCGCTATGTGAAACAAAAAAATAAAATAGAGGGAGAGAAGAATGTAATGGCGATGTAGTCCGCTATTGGAATGGACAAAGTGGAAGAAGAGTGCTCTTCCGCCTCGCTTCGATGCACGTGAGAATGCCGGACACTCCGAACTCCAAGGAATGACTTGAAAAGCTTGAAGTGAGAATCTCCTTGGCTCGGAATGTGAGTCTCCAGTGCGGCAGGGCATTGCCGTAGTGCTTGGGTTCTTCCCAAAATAGTGGCTTCGGGGGTCTATTTATAGGGGAAATTACCTAAATCACGTTGGACACAGAGGACGTCTATCTCATGAATCGCGTCTAACTAAAGCACTATGATTACCAAGATCGACTTGCTCCGATTAAGCCTTTCCAAACATTGATTATAGCAGGTTTAAGAATCGCGTCAGCATAGACTTCTGCGTTTATAAGACTTCCAATTTGAAACGATTCTTTCCAAATATTCAAAAATGGAACTATTGAATCGTGTCGGCTGATGCCGCCGCGAATTTGAACAGAATCGTTCTCTGATGGGCAATCGATCTTCATTCAGAGGAATGTTAAAAACACATCGGCTTATGTGGACGCAATTCTAATTAGCAACAAAATCTTTCCAAATACAATTTTGGAAATTGCCATAATTTGAAAATAGAAACTATTAATCGCAGCGGCCTTATAAGACGCGATTCAAAACAGAGTAAGCGCCAGAAATGGAAATGTGATCCGCGTTGATTTTACCCGCCGTAGACCAAGCCTCTGGAAAAGCGTCCACTGTGTCAGACGCGAATCATTGAAGCTCAATAGACCCCTTTAGACCCCTTAGAGAAATCTCTAGAATTCTAGAAAAAAACTATAAAAATAGGAAAATCACTCAAGAAGTTAATTGAAGAGAGCCATTTTGAGGCATTGCGGTATAATATGAATTTGCTCGATATGTTGCCAAAATGGCGTGTCTGCAAGGATACATCCAAGTCTAGAGATATCAAAAGACTCTTGGGTTAGCTAGCATGGACTTCAAAGAATGGATATTCTCCTTGTGGAATTAAAATAGTTTGATAGAAGTGAGTTACACAAAATCTTGGAAAATACAAATAATCTCACTTATTCCCAATGGCTGCAACGATGTCCTGTTGATGGTAAAAGTTTTTGAGATCTAATGCAAATCAGGTAATGGCAGGACAACCTCAAATCAGTTTGGATCAGTGGTTTGTCAATCAAGTTCACAGTACAGAAGGACATTAAGTTGATCAGCAGAAGCATTTTGTGACAAGCTCTTGAAATTCAATAGGCATTGGTTTGCTCTCAAACTACCCAAACTATCTTATCATCAATTTCAATGCTATTAAAAATCAAAACTAATCCAGATACATCCTTCGCCCTCATTCTTGTCAGTTCCAAATATCCCCTCTTAATAGGAGCTATAGCAGCTAGTTCAAATCCTCTCAAATTCTTGCCTTAGCTCTTAGAACTCAGTGCAAGTATCTTGTTAAACATAACACCTCTTTATCCCTCTTTGAATATTTGATCATTCTACCCAAAAAATACTCTACTCTCACTCATCCCATTTAGTTAATAATGGCTCAGATGGAGAGATTAGACATCTGCAATTGGTACAAATGATATCCTAAACTTGCAGACAAATACTATGCCTTTCATGGTGACATAGATAGCTTTTTTACCCATAAATACCAATCTCTCGATGGCCATCTCACCCCTGTTTAGATAAACGCTTTCAACTTTACTACAAAGCCAAGCATGATGCTCAAGCAGAATCCTTTCTTGGGCCATGACCTCCACTTTCTTCTTTCACCAATGCAAAACCAAACAATTTGTTTGCCTTAAATTCTACTTTCAGCATCACCCACATGTTAATTACATGATTCTTTATGCAAGGCTACTCGCATTCCTTAAACGAAGTATCAGAATCCACTGAACTCAATCTTCACAGATTTCTTCTCCCATATTATGAAGTTTTTCCTCACACTTTTACCTAACTGATGATGAAATGTTGTTCCCTTTTGGTTCAATGAAAAAAATGAGGAGAGAAAAATAGACAAATAGCAATACACTATAAGGGAGATTTTTTCTTGAAATATGTAAGGGGGAGAAAACTTGAAATATCAAAAATGACCTCTTTTGCATATCTACCTATTTTTTTATGTGAATGTTTGATTAATATAATTACTTTCATGTCTACAAAAGTTTTGTCATCAACAAAAATTGGGAGAATGTTAGAACATACATGACAAAAAAGGGGGAGAATGTTGGAATATGTATGTAATTTTTTCAATTTAAAAATGATATTTAATTTCAAAGTTTTAATGGTGACAAAATAATAATGAATTACATGAGAATAAAAGTATTCATATGATAAATTACTCGATCACTACTTTTATCAATTTATCACTTAATAATTCAAACACTACACACTTCACTATCTATAAATAGTCACTTCGTCATATATGAACAAATCACTTCGTCATGCACAAAGCTTACTTCGTCATATACAAAGCTCATTTCGTCATATATAAAGCTCACTTCGTCATATGCGAAGGCTCACTTCCTCATATACGAAGAAACACTTCCTCATACGATATGTATTCAAATAAAATAAGTCATTAACATTTGTGCACCACATCATATTATTCATATAATTAAATAATTTATGATATTTGCATGCTAATGAGCAGTGACCATATTACCTTCATTCATGATCTAATTTTTGTTCAAAATAATTCATGAATATATTACATTAATTCATGATCTATTTTTTGTTCAAAATAATTTGTAAATAAATTCTATTTTATGAACAGTATAGATTATGTATCCTAAAATTACATGCACTCTTACTTACGATACTCTAAGTCTCATTTAAACATTGTATTATAGAAAGTTTATCATTTCAGAATCCTAGGCATGTAAAAAGTATAAAACAAAATCTTCATCTGATGTTTCAGAAAAAGTCTCTGACACACGTCGAAAAACCTTTTTGACTAAATCGTCAGAGCAACATTGCGCGTATCTGCCAACTACATAGTTTAACTTATACATATGAAATAGTGTAGACTTTTTTCTGCAAAACATTTATTAATATTACATAAAGTAGGTAGACACCAACATTTGAATTATCTCACAAGTACCTACGCACATCTCACTGCTAATCAACTAGGCTCGGTCTAGTATATTTTTTGAACTTGTCTTATTTCAAAAAAAAGACGAGAAATTTAATCACAAGACTTTTGGACCAAGAAAAGTTAGAGAGAATATGGATGTATGCATCTGGTAGAAACTTGGAACATGCACGTCGTCCTCAAAAGAAGCCATACAACATTTACTACTCCAAGGGCTATATACAACGGCTCTGAAGCAACGAACAACTCTAAAATCCTATAAAAGAAGGGAGGCTACGACAACAAAAAACAACAATTACATACACAAGATATACACATACACACAGCAACTCAAGATTCCATTCCCAAATATTGCGTGGACCTACTGTAGGAAGTCTTTCCTTAGAGAGTCCACTTGAGTGAACCTATTTGAGCGAGAGCTATTCTTGATAAATCCTTTTCTCAAATCTAGAGTTCCTACTTTAGACCATAAGTCTCCTATATATTTTCTCCATCTGAAATCTATTGTGCATGGCACAATCATTGTAAGTTCTTCATTGGTAATTACCCCTTGCTTAAGGGAAGACTAGCCATATTGGTAGGTGTATCCTTGTAGAAGGAAGACTTGTTGAACAGAGAGTGTACCCCTCTGGGAGAGGGAAGGCCAAAGGGTTTTTAACAGTTATTCCCTTTTGGAAAAGAGAAGACTAGTTGAGGCTCACAGTGAGTTTCCCCTTGTGTAAAAAGAAAGGCCAGTTAAACAAGATGTTGTATCTTTGGCTAAGATAATGAAAACTCTAGTTAGTTGGCTTGAGAACTTGATGTATGGCTTCTATTGGAGGGAAGATCCAAGTAGGGTAAAATTCTCATCTTATTTGTAGTTTGATTGGTTTGTTGATACTAATATTTTTATTACCAACATATTTATGAAAAGTTATAGTACCTCCATATTTTTATAGATTTAGCTTTCGCAAAGAAAACCACCTATTCACCTCCCTCTAGATGAAAAGTGTTACCACCATCGATCCAACATAAATGAGTTCCAAGAAGACAAAAATATCATTATAAAAAAAAATTGTAACAAAGGGAGGATGTGGAGATGAAGAGGAAATTTTATGTTGAAGGTAGGTTAGTCTTTTCACCCCTTAATCCAACTATGATTGGGCTCAATTGACAAAAGAGTATTTGTAACGTAACATATTCAAACATAATAGAGTATATTTGATGAGACAAATATTCAAGAGTATACACTATATTTTCATATATTTGGGGTTATATATGTACTCATGCATCCCATAACAAGAAACTCATGCTGGCGCGAGTGCCAACGGAAAAGGAGGTTGTTTGTACTTAAGAGTAATTTTCCTTTTTTCTTCTGATGAGCACCAGAATAGCCTGGTTGCAACTCACTAAAATTAAAAGGAAATACAAAGGCAATGCATAAAGCATAAGAAAAAAATGAGATAAAAGGAAAGAAGGAAAGCCCATAGAACGACGAGGAGAGAAGAGTGAGGGTGTTCACAAAATGGAATATCTCCAGTGAACAACTTGGAGATCCCAGGAGATACGGAATCAGGATCAGCGAAACATCTATCCCAATCATTTCAAGTACTACACTTCGAACGACAAAAATCAAACATCGGGAGTGTTTCAGAGTACAAGAGACATTTACCAAGTTGGTTAGTTAACCATAAAATCTGATATTTAATACTTCGTATTGCTAACCGTAATCATAGAATAATCAGTGACAGTAGACGTCCACAAGAAAACACCAAAAATTGGCTACGTTCGGCACCATTTGGACGCAGATGTACATCTAACATTAGTGTTGAAGTAGGAACTGCAAGGCAGCCAAAATGGACTAAGCCACCAGATTGTTCAAAAATAACACTGGGTGAAGTTCATTAAGTTTCCAACTTAACAGGCACTTGAGGCAAATCCAAATAAATATCCCCACACACAGTGAATGCTTGTATGATCCAACGATAATTCCTCATATTACTGTACTTCCAATCCCGTTTTCCTTTAACCACCATACTGATAGGCAGGTTCAGCTTCAGGGTTCTCAGGCGTCTGATAGTCATACTTGCCATGCTGAGATGAAGGTGGAGACTGACCACCCTCGGGCACGATACCATTGCTACTATTATATTGATAGAAAGGAGGACGTCGATGGTTCATGGAGCCCGTGTTGTAGCTGTTATGTTGATAAGAAGTTGGTGACTGTGCAGGGTTATCAAGCAGTTGGTTGCTGTAAGCGATATGTTGATAAGAAGGTCCAGGGACTGTGTTGTAATCATGTTGATAGGAAGGTGGAGACTGCCTGTCCACGGGAACAGAATTGTGATAATTGTTATGTTCATCGGCAGGCAGACGTTGATAGGAAGGCTGACTTTTGTTGGAGGAAAAGGACGGAAGAGGACTCCCAGACACTGAATTGTTGAGACTGGAATTTTGATGCGGAAATGAATTTTGAGGATTCATTGAAGCCGCATTGTTATAACTGTAATGCCCATTGGAAAGTGGAGATTGGTAGGATGTCTGAGATTGGTTGGAAGGTGGACCTTGATAGGAAGGCCGAGATTGGTAGGGAGGGGGAGATTGAGAATTCCCAGATGGCACATTGTTGAGATTGATATCCTGAACAGGTGGAGTGTGAGGATTCACGGGGGCCACACTATTATAACTGTTATGCTCATTGAAAGACGGAGAGTGATGGGAAGGGGGGGACTGGTAGGATACTGGAGGGTGAGAGGAAGGCTGAGATTGGAATGGAGCAGACTGAGGATTCCCTCCCATTGCATTGCTACGATTGATACCATGAAAAAGAAGTGGAGACTGCAGGTTCTCAGTTGCTGCTCTCGGAGGTGGTTTAGGCTTTGCAAAATCAGCCAGAATAACCCATCCTTCCAGAAACTGCAGGCAGAATAGTGACAAATTGTGAGAATACAATCTAGTAATGAACATGCTTCAACTAAAAACTATTATCATGTACAGAGAAGGATTCAGAATGCTCATAAGACGAATAGTTCTTACTGCAAGAGAAGGAAAAATGCAAAAACGAACGGAATCTAGACTACACTATTTTCTCTTCAAACACTCAATAATCTACTTTATGTTGATACCTTAATTAAAATTAGGTAATGGACTGGATGTGTGAATATTGATCAATCAATTTTGTTCTTGAGATGAAAACTATGAATGAACCTTAAGAAACAAATGGGGAAGTACATCTCATCAATGTTTTCAATAGCTATGAATAAGATGGTAGTTAAAAATACTTACGACACTCATTCCAATCTTTGATCTCAGAAGTGTCTCTAAATGTGCTGAACATGTCTTAGTTTTCCAGCTACCAGGTTTAAAAGTAAAGGAGTTAAAGACACAAGTTTATTACTTTTTCAAGAGAAAACAGTGTTAGATTCAGGATCAAGATGGTTTGTAGGAAAATTCGTTCAGTCTCTCTCTGAAAAATGTTATGAACCCAATAGAGTAGGAAAATACCAAATTAAAAAAGTGAGAAGTTGTTCCATATCAGTGCCAACTGCCAAGTATAATTTGAAAAACAAACAAAAAAATTTTAATATATGAAACCTAATGACATGTAAGAAACTCTCAGTTTACAGAACCAGCCCACCTCAAGAGCATGTCCAAAGGCTACTTAAAGATTTATTGTTCATACGGTTTAGAAAAATCGAGGTCATGATAACGGTAAGAGCACTGGAGGCAAGCAAGAAGGTAACTAACCTTGCCATCCAGCCCTTTCTTGCCTGCCTCTGCTTCTTCTATTGTAGCATACCGCACAAAACCAAACCCCTTGGAAAGCCCCGAAACCCGATCAGTCACAACATGAGCTGCAAATTAATGATGGTAGTAAGTCGTTACCCTAAGAAATACAATCATCATAAAGTACAAAATGAACCCAGCAAATACATCAACAACTTGGCCAAACTTTGAGAAGGCTTCTCTTAGTCCGTCTGAGGTAGTTTGTTTGTTGAGCCCTGAAGAAGTAAACAGAATGATCAAGTAGAAGGTTATGAAATCTCAAAACTGATGTATTATGCAATTAAAAACCTCAAAAAAGATAAGAATTTTCAAATAGCAATATGCAAAGTCATGCTGCATTTTGTTCTGAATTCAGGAATAACACAAGGGAATAACACGTTGTGTTTGCTTTACCAATATTTGGCTCAAGCACTTTTTCCCTTGTGATCAAAGGGAATAACACAAATTGGAGAAAATCAATCATCATCATCATCATCAGAGCCTTATCCCATTATTTGGGGTTGGCTACATGAATCCTTTTCCGCCAAAGATTTCTATCAAGTGCTATAGTCGTGTTTAAACTCAAGAACTCCAAATCCTTCCTAATAACATCGCACCATCTCATTTTAGGCCTTCCCCTAACTATCTTACTAGCATCCACTAAAATTTGGTCACATCTTTTAACCGGCACCGAGTTAGGGCGACGGTACACGTGTCCAAACCACCTAAGTCTATTTTCTCTCATTTTTCTATCAATTGGAGCTATCCCTAAATCCTCACGGAAGCGCTCATTCCTAATCTTATCTTTCTTAGTCTTACCGCACATCCATCTCAGCATCCTCATCTCTGCAGCACATATTTTGTTAACGTGTTCCTTTCGCACTGCCCAACACTCAGTGCCATATAATAAAGCAGACCTCACTGCCGTTCTATAAAACTTTCCTTTAAGTTTTATTGGGATACGACGATCGCAGAGGACTCTTGATGCACTTCTCCATTTTAGCCAGCCCGCCTTAATCCTGTGTGTCACATCGTCATAAATCTCTCCATTCTCTTAGATGATAGATCCCAAGTATCGAAACTCAATAAAGTGGAGAAACTCAATAAAGTGGAGTAAACAAAATGGACAATCATCGAGAATCAAACATTACTGTAAGCATCAACATGCATTCATATTTTGGAATATGGCCAAGGGTATAGATACAAGACTATTTTCAGTTTACACATCTGATGCCAACAGCGTAGATCAGAGCACCCTTTTCAATCTTGAGTGGTCATTCCACTAGGACCTGAATATTCCAGTCCCTAGATGAAGTTCAAGTCAAATATAATATAAATCTCCAAGCAAGCTTCAAAGAGGCCATAAATGTAACTACATCATGAGTTTGGTTGACACAACAGTGGAGTCTCTACTTGTTATGCATATTTTACTTTTACTGATTATCTCATGGCATGTGTCCCTTGTCAAACATTGTTATAAAGACAGTACATATGATATTTATATGTAATCTTGCTTCATTGATTGCATTCAACATTTTGAGTATTCAAGTTTCAGCATATAAATGGATGTAACTTTGCCTTTTCATCTGTTACCTAGATAATCAATCATTTCTTTCTCATTTTCTCCTCCTCTTCACTTTTATTTTTAGCATTTTATATTTTTAACCAATGATAAAAGTTTCAACTATATGATTCATGATAGCAGGAAAGCTGACAGTGGCTGATCTGAGCCAATTCAATGAGGACCTAAAATGGCAATGCATAATCTGATCCAGAAAAACCATAGCACTCTAGACATGTCTTCTCTAGGACCGGTTTCAGTACTCATGAAGTCCCATTTGTTCATGTTCCTTCAAATTCGTGTCTTCTTCTTATGTAGTCACTTGATCAGTCATCACTAGGACCCAGCCTAAATCAAGCCATGATGTAACAGACTATTAGTCAATGTCAGAAAACTAAAATGCCAGGACTGTTTTTATGTTTAGAGACAGTGCCTTACAACTTGGACTAACAAAGTGTAATAGCTTCTCATGTTTCTATAAAGCTTTAAATGACAAGGACTAAAATCTCAAATGCCGTTACCTTGACATTTTTTTAAATACTTAGAAATTTATAGACCTCAGGAAACCCATCCTGACTTATATGGCTCAAAAAGGGGAGAAGATGACTACTTTATATGTTTCAAGCACCTTTGCTTGGGACAATCCACACTGTGTCATGCACCAAAAGCTAACGTCTAATGAGGGACAATCCACCATGTGTCATGCACCAAGAGGGAGACTCATGAAGAATCACCTCATACCAGAAACCAATGCATCTAACAGGGATAACTGCTTTATAAATGACATCCAGCACTTTAAATATACTAGACAAGGCCAGTCAGGTCTGGCCATTTTGCTTTGGCAGGCTGCTGATCTTGGGCTTGAATGATTTTAGAGAATATTAGGCTTCAATCAGACAGATACAGAAAACACATCTGCGTTGAATTTGAAAGATCATGCTGAGCTGGAGTTGGCCGGCCCATTAACAGCCCCAGGCATCCAAAAGAAACAAGGCTCTCAATCATCACAAAGTTAAAAAATTGCAACAGCAACCAGAAACAAAAAGTTTTCAACATGGGAACAACAAGAACATACTCAAACCTTTGGAAGTCCACCAGGGTAGAGAAAAGCATGTGAGACGGAAAGGCAGGTAAGAACATGTATAGTTTTGGAAAACCCATACACAAAATAAAGGATTCATTATGTTATATATTTTTGACAAATCGACAAAAAAATATTAGTCCAATCTATCCTCATCCAGAGTCAAACAATTTCAGAAACCTAAGCACAAGGACAATGATGTTCTACCCTATAACAAAACCAGATAGAGAAGCTACATGCTGCATTGAAAAAAGTATGATATGAATCTCTTAGCAATGTTTATCAGCAAACTAAGGTGGTGAGCATAATAAGCATAACTACATCAAGTCATAAAATAGAAACTTTTTGAAGGTATGTAATTGGTTCCCCACATCTACAGCAAGATAAAATATTACCTACTAATGACCTTATCTAAGAAATTATTTAGTCACTTCAATAAATACATATAAAAGACATCACAAGCTCTTCTCTTACTGTTTTATGGGAACAAAAAAAATGTGCCCACATTCCAGTGCTCTCATGGGAGTTTCTCCTAGGGTAGTTAATGCTCATGTTGGACACCATAAGTGGTTACCATTCAATAGGTTGTACAAACACAACCATCTGTACAGAAGATAAGCTTCTAAAACTCCATTCTAGCATGGAAAACTGAAAGAAGGGTAAGTCTTTATCAACCAATACAGACATGAAGAGTTAGAACAGTTAAATCCGAATGAACATATTGTTCCAAGATACCATAGCTAAATGTGCGACGACTATCCCCACATGACCATTGTGCAGAAAGCTTTTCAATGCACAAAAAAGCAACCAGATAAAATTTACAAATCTACAATCAAGAAATCAAGACCCATAATTGAGGATGCATACAGACGACTAAGGCATTCACCTGATTTGCCTATGTCAATAAGGTAATACCTCAATGTGCCTCGTCTGCTTCATCTCACCTCTATGAAGTGTGCCCATCCAGTGCAAAGACTGCTCAGCCCAATGGATGTGTTATTTAATCCTGCAATCCAATTGGGCCCCTATTACAACCCCCTTCAAATAAGCCCTAATCTTCTCTAGTTCCCAACCGTAGCCCCCGCCATCTTTGGCAAGCTTGCGAGGCCCTCCTTCAAAAGCTGCTGTTAGGCACCACCAGCAACCATGGAAAACAGAATCGGATTGTCCCAAGAATCAGCCACGGCCGATCCCGATCCGGATCGAACTGGTTCTGGCTGGGAATCCGCCGGATTGGCCTCCGATGGTCGATCCAATCCAGAATCGACCGATTCCGCCTTCCATGCCAGCAACCTCACTGCCCAATCACAAGGCCAAATTGAATCTCATAACTGTGAGGAAGTGAAACCAAGACTAACTTTCCATATCCATGGCCACATCAGCACCATCTGACAACCTCAGTAACCTGGGTCTCCCTCCCTCCTTTCCTTTACTGCAAAGATCCTACACTTCATTGAACAGTATCTACAAGATTAATACTCATGGCATGATCACCTAGAATCAGGGGACAGAGGATTTTCATCAGAGGAAGTCAGATCCAGGAAAACCTTTCGGCGAGTTCGTGAATGTCGTCATGTAACAAAGCAATAAAAGGAGAGTGGGACGGTTTTATCAAGTTGGAATTTAAGAAGGCAGGCCTATGATCAGGTCAGTTAGATGTGTTTCCACCAAGCGAGGACCTTCATGGAGTTTAGGGATAAGTGGGTTGGTTGGATCAATGCACCCATCACTGCCACCAGATTTGCAGTTTTGATAAATGGCAGTCTTCAATTTTCTTCCACCATAGTAGAGGTCCCATCCCAACAGGAGGACCTCATCTGACCATTCTTTGTTCTAATGGCATAACTAGCAGACTTTGATGTAGAGCAGGTTCACCTGGTTTGATCAGGAGATTCAGACATTTTTTTAATTAGGACAATTTCTTGTTTGATATGTACAAATGGCAAGATCCTCTCCACTAGATGAGATGTATGTTACAAATTGTTGTTGGAGTTGCTTGAAACTGAAGAGCCACACAATGTGCGAGAATATGGGTTTCCGAGGATCTTATGAGTGAGTTTGAAGATTTTCCTATCTGATATTTCTGACCACCCACTCAACATGAAGGCTCTGCATTGGACAAAAATCATTACCAAGCTTAAGTTGAACCTACTTAGATGGGATTGGGTGCATTTAAAGTAGCTTCAAAAGGTTATCTAAACCCTTGAGGTCATTATGGATAGGTTCTTACACTCTATGTGTCAAGATCATCACAAAACCTAGCACAATATTAATTGGCTGAGGGTATGTAAAACCAAGGAATGTGCTCAGAAACAATAACAACAAGGACTTCAATTTTACTCTTACTTTAGAGAATAACATTTCACCTTCCCAAAGAACTTCAACTTTACTCTCATTGGTAAGTGGATCTGGAAGGTTCATACACAGCATAGGATATTAGGGATGGAGCTAATCTGGAAGAAATATTGAAGAAAATCAAGGCTGCAGGATGTGTCACTTACATATATCAATGACACTTCACATGTGCATAGCGATATTTTGTACTATGTTATCAAAGGCGACTCAGGCACTCACCTAGGTGATGAGGCCAGGCGAGGTAAACCCATGTCACCTTGTTCAGGCCCATCTCGCGTAGGCATGCACCTCAATCGCCTTTGATAACATAGTATAAAATATCGCTATGCAGCGAAACGACCCCAAGTAGCCGCCTTGCTCTGTCCCCTCTTTCCTAGGCAAGCATAGGCCTCAGCTGCCACATTCTTTGCCCCTGTACGGCCCAAAAATTGGCACACAAAGGAGCTCCTCTAAGCTAGTAATTTTCACTTTCTAATTTCTATCATCATTTAGTGTATTTTTTTTCCAAAGTGGATAGTACCACATGTATATATTACAAGAAAGAGATTGTACAAGTATAGGTGGGCGGGCCTGAACCCAAAAAGAAGCCAACCTCAAAACCCAAGCATATATTATCATTTAGTGTACCTATATGTATGAAAGTGAATTTGTCTACTTATAATGTAGCTTTTTAACTTTACATACAGGAATGAATGGATTTAGCAAGTTATACAGTAATTTCGCAAATAGAAATGAATAATTTTATGAAATATATTTGTTCTATGCATCCATTTAAGTGATATTACATATATTCATATTGAACTATATATATTATTTAATCTCAATTGCCTGGGCGTTTGAGGCTGAGGCGACCAGTTAGTCGCCTCAGTCACCTCTTGCCTCTGCCTACATAGATTTTGTAAGCCAAGGATATGGTGCATGCCTAGCGCGAGCATTCCAGTTGGCATGATACCAACCAACTTTTACTATTTTTAGAAGAAGGAGAGGTGCAAAGATTGAACATTAGAATGGAGCTTCATTCAACTCCATAGGCTATCCCACAAATCTCAAATATTATGATAGTGGCAGATCATTTTTTGATGAATGGAATTTAGGAGCCTGTTAGACTCCAATGTTAAGGACCTACGGGAGGAAGAGATTTCACAGCTTACAAAACTTATAGGTTCTTATCCACGGACAACACTTTGACATTAGCTCAAAGAACACTTTAATCTGGAAGTGGAGAAGCCATAGACCAGTGAGAACTGCATAAAAGTTTAACCTATTGGAGGTGGCAATTGGCTATTAACCATGCATTAGTAGAATCAGTTGTTTGTGTACACTGGTGGAAGAATCCTTAGACCTCTAGCTTCCTGGCCACTTCTTTTCAGAAGAATCCTGGCATCAAAACATCAACAAATTACATGAATTTCCACATAGTATGAATTACATGAATTTCCACATAGTATGGCAAAGCTATTTTTGCATTGCGACCAAAGATGAAGCTTAAAGAAGGCTGCAAATGTGGTGTCTAATCCTCCACATGCCGTTGCAGGTAAATCTTGAGAAAGGAGATGAAAATTTCCAAAAAAAGTACTCTATCGTTCACTATAGGGAGCAGGAATCAGCTAAAGATTTAGGAAATAAAAATGTGCTTGTTTTGGTTCTTTTGGAATGTTTGGAATATCTACGGTGTTATAAAAGAATCATATAGGTGTTTGGTAGAGGAATCTTCAGAACTTACTCATACAACCCTTTTGAAAATTCCCTTTCTAATCAATAAACTTGGGGTGGTGTCCAACCTCCAAAATTGACATTGGAATGAGTGTCAATTTCATCACATATAAACCTTTCTCACAATGGCGCAGAGATATCAGATATCTTAGAAAGCAAAAGAGAAATTATTGTCTTTTCTTCACTTCATCTATTCTACAAATTTCCTATTTCAATAGATCAGTACCTAATAATAAGTTGTTCATCTTCTGAGTTTAACCTGCAACACAGTTCAATCTTGTACACCAATCTGCATGAGAATGGTTGCATGTGGATTATGGCAATGCATTGACCAAAAAAATCCACATCACCCATGGGTCAAACCACTTCGAAGCCTAATTCCATCCAATATGACCCACAATCATGTTTGGGTGAGTTTTCAATCTAGTTATCTCGTCTTCACAACTAATGGAACCGAAAGCTGTTTCCCTTCCTAAAGTTACTTTAGACAAGAAAGTATACCAAATTGCACCAGCCAAACAAAACAAGGAATTAAATCACCGCAGCCTACCATCCAGGAAACCAACAAATGGAACGAATAAGAGAGAGAGCAAAACGGAAGGAAACAAAAGAAAAGAGCATCTCATGTTTTTCTTGCTTTCTTCTCTGTTCTCACCGGCGATGAAGAGCTTGGTGGAGGGCTCGACATTGGGCGGCAGGTCGGGCTCCCGCTTAAGGTCCAGGTCAGCAAATATAGAGGAGGACATGCGACGGAGGCCCCCGGCCGCTGCAGTTGCGGCCGACCTCGCCGCCGCCGCCGCCCTCAGCATAGCCGCCATGACTGGGGGGTCACCGCCGCTAGTCTCTCCACTGCCCGTGCCACTCCGCCGACGAGGAAGAGAAACTCGTCCCTCGCAACACAAAACTGACACTTTATAAAAGCCCAGTGGAGGGCCGTCAAAGTGTTCGGTACGAATCGACACGTACGAAGAAAATGTGCGTAAGTGAGAGAGGATGAAACAAATCCTACGCCCCCAAGATTTGTCGCACATCCTCGGACGAGATCTAGCCGTCATCTCTCCTCGTTACGTAGTACTTGAGTGCACATTGTTACGTAGAGATCTCATTTCATCTCTGGAGTGTTTATGATTATGGTTTTTGGTCTATGATTCTCGTTCAAACACCAGCACATGGAGAGCGTGGTGGCGGATGAGTATCAGTTAAGGAGAGGTTTAAGTGGAAGGCTCTATCTTCTTTCAAGAGGGAGAGATAATCATTGGTTGCAGAAAGTTGGCTAAGGGATATTAAGAAGATGTTTCATATTATCAAATGTGCTAAGGAGGATAGAATTAGCTTGGCGACTTACATACTGCATAAGATAGCAAATGTATGGTGGTCTTCGATACTACCTACATAGTTTGAGGATAGAGAGCTAGAGGTGACTTGGAGAGCGTTCACAAGATTGTTCAAGGATAAGTTCATATCCAAGCACAGCACATCCAAAATAAGATAGAGCAAGAGTTCTTAACATTGATCTGGGGAGCAATGTCAATCTTAGAATACGAGGCTAGGTTCACATAGTTGCCCAAGTATGCACCACACATTATTACTGACAAAAGGCGGAAGGTCAAGAAGTTCATGATGGGATTTAGATCATCATTGAGGGCTAGGCTAGTTGCTTTCAACCATAGGAGCATGGATGAGGCTCTTAGCGCGGTGTGTAAGCAGGAGTGTGAGATGAAGCTATATAAGGAAGAGAAGAAAGGGTCATTGAAGGGGCTATCAAAACCATACCACAAGTAAGGCAAGAAGAAGAAGCCCATGGAAGTCTAGGAGCAAGCTTTTGTACAGGCAAAGTTAGCAGCCTAGACAAGAAGTTCTACAACTAGTGACAAGCTAGAGTGTGCACACTGTGGCAAGCGTTATGGAGGTGATGTATGTTGGATAGTGGCTAGAATATGTCTCAAGTGTGGTGGTCGAGACCACATGATCAAGGATTGTCCAAAGTTGAAGTAGTTCACCCTACAAGGTGCTCCAGCAACAGCAGCATCCCCAACAACATCAAAGCTAGCCAGAAGACCTCAGGCACAACCCCGAGTGCATGCCCTAGTCAGAGAGAATGCCGAGCAGGAGAAGGACATCTGTAAGGCCCTCGAATTTTACTCTTTTATTTAGATTTTGGTCATGTGATGTTTAGATGATGTGTAAGTAGCTATGTGTATATATGTATATGTATAAATTCATATATTATTTCTGTACATATTATAATTAAATAATGTTGTACATGTATATATGCTTGTTTATTTATGTACATATTATTTTTCTTCATATTGTATAGATGGTGTTTAAGTTATACCTTACATTGCATGTATATGTATATGGTGAATGTGCATTTCTGGTCATTTATGTGTTCTGGCCGAAGTGCATGTAAAACGTCAGCATGCATGGACGTTTAAAGGGAGTCGACGTCCAGATCGATGGATGCCAACTCTCAGTAGATGGCCAGAAATGTGGACGTCTATTTCCCAGAAATTGTGTGGCTTCAGATCTGGAAACAGTTGCGTTTCCTTCAGTTTTTGATTTGGAAACCTCCGTCCAATGGTAGGATTCCTACCCTAATGCGTACCCGACCTCTTAGGTTCTATAAAAACTCATTCTTCTGGACATATTAGGTCTTTTTGGCTCTTCTTAAAACCCTAGAACTATTTGTGCGAAACCTGAACTTTGGAGGCTTGGATCCAGCATTGTGGTGCATCTCCTGGCGATCTACATCGACTGGGGGAGACTTTGAACATCTGTGAAGCTTTCCCAACTCCGGCGTGCAACATATTCCATCACAGAAGCCGGTTCGAGGGGAGATTTGGGCACAATTAAATCTCATCTAGCAATTTTTCTGAGGTAAATAACCTTTGTACATCATCCCAACACATTTCTTCTAGGTCCCAGGTATTTTTACAGAATTTTTCTCGTGTCCTGGAACCCCCATTCACCATGGTTTATGCGAGCAGTCTACACTTTTGCAGATCGGAACTTAACGGCCAGCTTGCTGCTGTTAAGATACAGGATTAGCAGCAACATCGTGTGCCGTTAACCCAGTTGGCGGCAACCTCTGTGCCGCCAAGTTCATCAGATCTTTTTACAGAATCCATATTTGATCTTTATAGTGTATTTTTCAGACTTCTGGATGTGTGTACATGCTGTGAGAATTATCTTAGGTCAAGTACAATCAGTAGGTCATATCACGAGGATATAATGAATTTCTGTGACTTGTGTTAATTATTAAAATTCTTGAAATTGAACTGTGAGCATAATATAACCATGTTTAATCTTGTGTAAATAGATATGTTGTGAGTTAGGGTTTCATAATTTTTCCATGATAGCATGATAACTGATTGCAGGTTTTTGACTATTAGAATTGACTGTATAAATGTAAACCCTGCTAAATGAGGTTCTTAGTGAAAATTCATGATATCTGTTTTAATTATTATAATTAGTGTGCAAATCTAAAAAATATGAAAAATTGAGCATGTGATATGTTTACTGTTTAGAACCTGTGATAAAAAATTGGTTCTATTTTGATAACAGGAAATGCGAATATTAGTTTAACCATGGAAATTAGTCATGTTGAACATGTTAAGCTTAATCTGGTATGATTCACTAGTTACCAGCATGAATAGGCTTGGGTATAAGTTTAATCCCATTATGAAATAGTAACAACATACTCTACAAATTGATCCATGTATAAGTGTTAAAAATGAATGTGTGTGTGTCCAAATGTCTGTGAATAATATGACAATGTGATAATGTGAAAATGAGTAAACTGTGTCGTTAGTGACACTACTACCATAGAGGGCTGTGGAATTGTACCGTAGTAAAGTCCCTACAGAAAGGTTCAATGTGAGTGATATCCTAAGGGCATTAGGATGAAATCCTGGAGGTGGACAAGTACCACTAGTTAGGGTGGAGAGTGCTTCTTCCGGTTCTACGTAGTTAACCAAGATCTATCACTGTGTTGCCTAGGTGATGGGTATGTGTATGTGTATATGTGTGTCCTTCTAGTGGTGGTTTGGACTATGTGTCACGGCACTAAGTGTAATATGTGAATGATTATGTGAAATGTGCAATGTGAATTATGAGCATGTGAAAGTATTAAGTGAATGTGTTATCATGTGAAATAGTGTAATCCCATGTGAATGTGTTAAATTCATGTCAAAACAGCAAGCAAAATATGTGTACAATTGTGTTAAATACATGAGAAAATGAATAGAATCTAGACTAGGTATGCTATTTACTTTATGTATAATTCCATGCTTAAATTGTGTATAGTTGCAATATGGTTTGAATGAGATTTAAATCTTTGAAGCATGTTGAACAAAAGGTGTAGAAAGCATGTATCAACCTGAATTTTTTGAAAAATAAAATTTAATAATAATAAAAATAAAAGCAATTAAAAAATCAAATAAAAGAGAATTAAATAAAACCCATTAAATGAAAAGAAGTAATGGACTTTGTTTAATGAACCCATTAGAAATTAGTGGGCCAAAATAGAGATTTTTAAAAGGGGAATAATAGGAAAATAACCTAAATTCGTAACTTAATTACTACTTAATAGAAAAGAGGTAATTAATGCATTAAATGATAAGTTTGAGTTGTATTTGGATTTCTAAACCTACCCTAGTAGCTTGGCCACGAATCTAGCTCCCCTCCAAACCCAATTAGAAGTTCTCATGCTTAGAAATGGGAGAGGAAATAGGAAATTCGAAATTTAATGGGAATTAGAGTCCAAATGGGAAATGGAAAGAGGGAAAGCATAAATACTCTCTTAAAACCCCGTTGGTCGGCCCTAGCTCGTACCAAAGGCTTGCTGGACCAGGAGGAGAGGCCAAGGAGGAGAAAATTTCGTGGGAAGAAGTCTCTCTCAAGCTCTCTCTCTCATTCTTCAAGTTCTAGCCCTAGAAGAGTAAATCGACCAAAGGTAGGCATTCTCATGAGCAAAACTAAATCAATTTCATCTGTAGGTGATCTAAACCTCAGGATTCAAAGCCCTCTTGTCTCATATTTTTCTATGGAGCAAATCTTTTATTCTTAATTTTCAAAGTTCTATAAACTTCATGACCCCGAACCCTCTTCTTAATTCATATCTTCATGCATACTCGTCCTCATGACATGAGATTTTTACTAAAGGAACTGATGGATGTTAGGCATCTTTTGCCCCTAAAAGCCCTAATTTTATCCACCCTACATCGAGAATTAATTCTTTTACCCTAATTGTATATTATTCCATGTTCTACGTGAAGTATCATGATTAAACCATGATGAGACCATGTCTGTTTTCAAATTCCTATTTACTGTAAGTACCCATGCATGTCTAGATCAATTCGCAACTAGTTTCATAATTTTTCATTGCTTGTACAATTAGTTATGATTTTCTGAATCACCCTGTGTCAAATAGGGTAAGTCTGGCCCACAATCCAATACACTGTTTCTTTCCCTGTCGGACTCGAGTGCAGACCTGTGAATGCGACAGCCCGATAGGCCACGTTCACAGGGCCATCGCAGAGCCTTCTATCACGATCTGATCGCGACAGGGCCTGTCGTCGTGATCCGGATGCCCGATCTATTGAGCCCGTCGCGACCCTCAAGCGACCCTGTCGCAATCTGCCTGCTCGAATGGACAAGTCCATTGTGACCTGTACAAGAGCCTGTCGCGTTCTGCCTGAACCCTGCCACGACCCTTACAAGGGTGCGTCGCGTTCTGGCTTTTTGCATAAAAACCCCCAAATTTCGATGCTCTGACTCTATACAGTGCTTGTACACTTTGTTAACAGTCATATACACAGAAAATTACACTGTCATAAATCAAATATTTATGTGTGATAAAATACATGCACATGATCGTTCTCTATCTATAATTTCTCTTAACACATGCACACACTTGAACCATCCAATATGGCTTAATTGGCATGAAAATATTTCATAATGTATCTGGTTATTTATGTAATTAAATTACCATATTTTAATTAGACTTGTCTACATTTTCTCGCGATGTTTTAGGAATACCGTTATCGATGCTCCACTGTTCTAGAATTCCTCTAGAACGTCGAGCACTTATTTCTATATACACACTCTTTCTTGACTTGGACGAACTCTCCGTCGGATACTCCTTCTGTCGGACAAGTGAGTCTTTGTCCAAGGCCTCCGTAAGTCTCCTCTGTCCATGGATTCCCACATGTTCGACGAGCCGGTTGTACCCTAACACCTATGATACCCTTTAGGGATCAATATGATCCAATGGCTACTAGAAGTTTGCTCTTATCTTGAATCACGTCAGACCTCTGGACCACTGCTTAACATGGCCAGTGGTAGGGTCGTGAGTTCCACCTGACTGCCAACACCATGTGCGCGTGTTTTGCAACTGTTACTATCGCCTGTTTACTCGATGTGTTACGTGCAATGACCACTAGCTCTCATCTCTACTCTACTCGCGTCTATTCACGTTCACTCTACTATCCCGTCTATTCATCTAGTGTTCTCATCTATTTCTTGGTACTCTTTATTGGCCATTGACTGATTGTCTAAAGATAAACAATATAACCAATGCCTGGCAATATATAAAGGGCCCGATTTGGTACTGGGATGTGCGCCCGCAAGTGCTAGTGCCCATGGGAGTTAAATGATCAGAGTGTTTGGCATTACACTCGAGTGCTATCTATCTCGACTATCTAAATGACAATCAAAAAGTGCTATATTCTCTCGTTGTCTATTGACAAAAAGTGCTATGCTATACTCGTTGTGCTATTACTATACTTTGTGCTATTTGTGCTATGGCCATCTTGCTATCTTGTGCTATACTCGACACTTGTGCTATTTTGGAAACTTGTGCTATTTTAATCGTGCTATCATGGTATCTCTCACATTACTTGACTCTCTCCTCTATCATTAGTTACTCTACCTTCAATGCATTAATTATTTAAAGCCTACTTGACTATTGAGATTTAAGTCCTACTGGGCATTATCGCTCACCCTGCGTTATTTGTCGTTGTGTTCTCAGATGAGACCGAGGATGAACTATACACTCAAGATTACGGGAATGACCAAGAGTGATGTTATGAGCACCCTAGTGTCTTAGTCCTATGTTAGAGTTATAGTAGTTAAGTTAGTAGTTTGAGTTTAGTCTTTTACTTTTATTTCAATGTAATTGGCCCTATAGAATGGCTCTGATATTAGTGGTTGTAACTAGACATTGGAAAGTTATTAATGAGAAGAATTTTCTTTAGTATTATTCATTGTGAAATGGTTTGATGTCTAGTACTTGCTCTGTACGCGTTTACTTGCAACTACCTCGTGTTCTGATATTCTGCGTCGGGGCGTGACAAAGCATATGTAGGATTAGTATATTAGATTGCATAATGTAATAAGCATGAACCATGTGTTCTATTACCGTACGTTTCCATGAAAAGTAGCTAAATTGTATGAAGCATGCAACATGTGTTCCTATCTAGTGTTAACAAATAACATGTGCATATGACTTGTATAAAGGTGTTGTGCATAGATTACTTGCTGGGTCTATTAGACTCATACTAGCTTCGGCGTACAGGTGTGGCAGGTGTCTCCACTTCTGAGGAGGAGATAGTTAGGAGCGACTCCGAGCGGGAGGAGTAGCTATTGTTATGGAGATTTCTATATTGTACTTCATTTCCATAAGTATGTAATCAATAAATAATATATTTCATATGGACAATGTAAATTATGTTGGAGTTGTAATAATGTGGGTATATGTATTTCTTTTAAGCTATATGGACTGTGGATAGAATGTTGATGATGGAATAAGATTGTTATTTTATTTCCGCTATAATCTTTTGTTATTCGTGTACATCTCAATCTAATGTTAGTGTTGGGTAAATGTCCTACTGTGACGGCGTTCATTATACCGACGTGGATTTGTATAATCATACCAGTATAAGGAGGGTCGTTACAGAGATTGGTATCATAGCGTAGGTTGAAATTATACATGAATATACCATCATCTCATAATATGCTAGGTCTTTATAGAATTGTCCACGTGTAGAAAATGATTAATAATGAATGAAAGATAGATAAGAAATGGTTAGGACTAAATAATTTAGTTTGTAACTGGGATTAAATTATTTTATAGGCTATGGCTTCTCGTGGTAGGCGTGGTGCCCATGCTTGAGAGGATGAGCAGAGGCGTGAGGATAGGGATGAGCAGCAGGCCCCAGCACCCCAGGGTCCTACAGTTCTTCCTCCACCACCGCCTGTAGATTATGGAGTGTTCATGCAAGGTCTGGTGCAGTCTATGCAGACCCAGGCACACACTCAGGCTGCACTCCAGGCTCAGCTGGAGGCTCAGGCTCCAGCTCCAGTTCCTCAGGAGCATGGCCATGATGGTCCTTCCATCATGGAGTGATTCAAGAGGATCCACCCTCTTTTAAGGGGGAGAGTCAGCCATTGCTGGTGGAGAACTGGATGAGGAGATCGAGAAGATCTTCCCAGCTATTAGGTGTGCTGAGGAGGACAAGGTCACCTTGGCCACCTATATGCTACATGTATTTGTTAGTTAAATATGCTTGTATTTATGTTAAGTTTAAATTTGTCTAGATTGGTCCTTATGAGTGGTTTGTTGCAGGAGCTTTACTACATACCCGGTTTGAGGACAGTGCTATCGAGGTAGCTTGGGATGAATTCGTGAGGCTCTTTCGAGCCAAGTTTGTTCCCGAGCATATTCAAGACAAGATGGAGTAGAAGTTCCTCACTCTTACTCAGGGCTCCATGACGGTGCTTGAGTATGAGGCCAGGTTTGCAGAATTGTCCAATTATGCACCTCACATAGTGGCTGATGAGCGCAGGAAGGCAAAGAAATTTGTGATGGGCCTTAAGCCATCACTGAGGTTGAGGCTCGTGGCATTTGACCATCATACCCTTGATGAGGCTCTCAGCGCTGCATGCAGGCAGTAGAGTGAGATGGAGCGGTATCTAGAAGAAAAGAAGGCTTTGCAGAAGAGATCCGCACCACCATTCTAGCAGAAGGATAGGAAGAAGGCGGCATATCAGTCTCCGCAGCATCCTGTGCCAGCGAGTAGTTAGCAGGTAGTTGCACTACGATCCCCCGGTGTTAGGCTAGTGGCAAGAAGGAGTGTCCTCATTGTGGAAGGGCACATGGTGGTTCAGAGTGCTGGAAGTTAGCGGGGAAGTGCTTGAAGTGCGAGAGCAGCGAGCATCAGATTAGGGATTGTCCCAGACTTCAGCAGGGAGTTCAGCATTGAGCGCCAGCCCCAACAGTGGCAGCAGTAGCGGCGCCAGTGATCGGAAGACTAGGAAGGCCTCGAGCCCAAGCTCGAGTGTTTGCGTTGGCACGAGAGGACGCAGAGTAAGCAGAAAATGTCACGGAAGGTACAATTCTTTTCATGGGTGTGCATGCTCGGGTTCTGTTTGATACGGGTGCACTCACTCGTTCATTTCCGAGCAGTTTGCTAGGTAGTTAGCTGTAGAGTCTAGTGTAGAGGCTGAGGAATTAGGGGTCCCTTTGTCTGTGCACACACCAGCAGGGATGGTATTGACTAGGAAGTGTATTTCGTCTTTACCTGTGTGCATTGAGGACTGAGTCTTAGAAGGGTGCTTCTATTTGCTCAAGATGAAGGACTATGATGCTATTCTTGGTCTAGATTGGCTAGAGGAGCACTATGCATTAGTAGATTGTCATGGGAAGAAGATCACTTTCCGTATTCCTGGTGAGGATGAGTTTTCACATCCATTATCAAGGAACTTAGCGGGAAGATTTGTTATCTCCGCCATGAAGGCGTTGAAGATTGTGAGCAAGGGATGTGACGTTTTTCTTGGCAGCTTGGTCTTAGTACCGAAGGCTGATCAGTCACCTATCCTTGAGGAGATTGATGTAGTGCAGGAGTTTCCAGACATATTTCCCGATGATTTGTCTGGATTGCCACTAGTTAGGGAGATAGATTTTACTATAGAGTTACTTCCAGGCACCTCTCCTATCTCAAAAGCTCCATATCGGATTGCACCTGCGAAAGAATTCAGTGGCATTATCCACAACAGAAGAAGAATACATTGTAGCCGGAAGTTGCTGCATTCAACTGTTGTGGATCAAACACCACTTGGAAGACTATGGTCAAACACTTCAAGAAATTCCAATGCTGTGTGACAACACAAGCACAATAAATTTGACCAAAAATCCTATACAGCATTCAAGGACAAAGCATATTGAGGTTAGACATCACTTCATCAGGGACCATGTAAGTAATGGTGACATTCTACTATATTTTGTTTCTACAGAAAATCAACTTGCTGATATTTTATTAAACCTCTTCTCAAGATAGATTCACATCTATTAGAAGAGAAATAGATATGTGTAATCCTGATTTAATTGCTGTGATAAATTCATGATTGAATTATATGTTAAGAACTCACTGTGGAATTTTCCAAGTCCCTGTACAGCGACTCATGAAGTCGGAGTGGAGACTGCGACTCATGAAGTCGGAGTCTACCACGACTCATGATGAGAGAAGTGTGCTTGCGACTCTTGCAAGTCAGATGTGTACTTCGACTCTTATAGTCGGAGTCTGTATAAGTGCTATAATAAATGTTAATAATTTTTTAAAAAAATTTAAAGACTATTTATTATGTAACGGTACATCCCTTTAATCCCCACCGTTCATCTCCTCATCCTTGGTTTGTTACTTCCAACTTCTATATTAGGACAACCCTATTCTTTTTCCAAAGCACCCTTTCAAACTCTCTCTCCGACTCTCCTGTCATCTTCTTCCTCTTTCTGCGAAGTACTGTTCATCTTCTCTGGAAACTGTCTTCAGAGCAACTGCAAAACTCTCATCCCCTCTGAAGAAAGGTAGGATATTTGATCTCTAAACTACATTTCTTTCACGCCTTTGACAGTCTCTGAGTCTTCTCCATTGCTCTCTGTCCAGATGGCATCATCTAGGGCTTCTGAAGGAACTCTGTTCACCCCTAAATAGTTCCAACGCTTTTCTTCTGCCAAGGTCACCATATGTTTGGAAAGGTTGTAGAGTTTCCCAGTTGCATGGTAGTCTAGGTTGGGTAGAAGAAACTCTCGCAGCAATGGGTTGGTCTAGACTGTGTCAGATTTCTGAACCCACCTTCGAGATTGCCCTTAAGGCGTTCTTTGTTTCTCTTCAAGTATCCTTAGAAAGTTCAGTTACATGGTATGTAAAAGGCACCAAAGTTACTGTTTCTAAAGATCTGCTAGTGGAACTTTTGGACTGTCTCAACTCTGGGCACAACTTAGTGAGATTGTCCTAATGGATAAGCAGAAGAAGATGGGTATCATTGGAAGCCTAGGGACAGTAAGCAAGAAAGGTCTATTAGTTAATAAGTTGTCTGTAGAGAAGAGGATCTTACATTCTGTCATCACCAACATCATTACTCCTAGGGCTGGGACCCATTCCTCCATAACTTCCAGAGATGGGTAGTTGCTATTTTGGGCTATTCAAAGACATAGGGTCAACCTGCCAGTAGTTTTTTGGAAAAGATGGTAGCATCTAGAAATTTGCAGGAGTCCCTTCCATATGGCCTCTGCTTACCTTGATCTTTAAGAGATTTTCAGTAGACCATAGTGCAGAAATCTCAGTGGGTGTAAAGGAAAAGATTGACTTGTCTACATTGAGAAGAAGCCACTACTCTTTGGAAAACAGAAGTCAGAATTTATGGGTCAAGGATTCTGTGCCTCAGTGCACCCATGAGACCTTCCTTGATGACGCACTGGAGTCATCATCTGTTCCAGTCAGTCAGCAAGAAGAAGAAGCTAGAGAAGAAAGAGCAGCAGCCCCCTCTCAAGACCAAAAAGAACAACAATAGGAAGAAGAGCAACAAGGGTTTCAGCAAGAACAAGAGCCAATCCGACAAGAACAAGTTCCTGCCTCATCTCCAGGGCATGATACACCTAGAGAGACCATCAATCAAGTTCTTAGAGATTTAAGAGGCAAGGGAGTAGCACAAGAACAAGAAGATTTTATTGATGCCAGAGCAACAAGAGAGTCTGTCAGTTCTTCATATACAAGTCAAATTATTGATGCAAGTTTGATGCTATGGCTGATGAGGTCCAGCAGATGAAGGACCTGTTGCTTCAGTTAGTATGCCAACAGGGCACTAAACAATCATCTGTTCCTCCCTCTACTACTCAAGAAGAGCAGCAACACCATGAGGAACAAGAAGAACAAGTGCAGCAGTGGTATCTAGAACATGAGCAAGCAGCATGAATTTCAGCAGCAAGAGAAGCAGCCTGAGCAAGAGCAACAGTTAGAACAAGAGCAAGAGCCTCAACAGTAGCAAGAGCCAGAGCCAGAGCCATAGCAGCCCTCAGTGGCAATTGTGGAAGATCAGCAGAAGCCTGAGCAGCAACATCAATCTTCAGTAGCTGTTTTTTTTTTTAAAGGTACCAGGAAACAAACCAGCTAAGTGCGCTATCTCCCAACGGAAGATAACGTTCTCACTCCCCTGGGTGTACCCAGCCCAAAAATTTTATTAATATCATGAGAAGCCATATACAAGGATCAGCGGGGCATACCCTTGAAAAGACAAAGAACTAGACTAACCTAATAGATGGGAAGCCAGTTTTATCAAGCACAACTAGGCCTTACAAAAATGTGGCAAGGAGGAAACCATAAAGACTGAAGAATCGCCTCTCTCACAAGCAAACGATGCAAGGACGCCTGCCACTCTATTCGTCTTCCGGTAAACATGAAGCACAGTAATGTTAAACTTGTTTAGTAAGGACTTAGCAATTCTCCACCACCACGAGCATTTCCACGAAGGACATTTATCCAAAATAAAAGACTGAGCCAAGACCAGCGAATCTGAATAAACACAAAAATAGCAAGACCACGATGCTCAGCCAACCTCAGACCATCACAGAGTGCACACACCTCAACAATGACACTATTGCCATGGCCATAGAAATACGCAAATCTAAGATGTACATCCCCATTTGAATCCCGAAAACAACCACCACAAGGGCCAGGATTACCTTTGCACGCACCATCCACATTCAAACAGAGGTCATATGAGGGAGGAATCCACCACACCAGCTTAGGTGCTTTAAGTTTCACAGTGGGATTGAAGCCAAACGTCTGAAGGACACAAGTCTATAAATTGAGCATTCCTTTTTGAATGTCATCCCTTGAATAGCCACATTAATAGCAAATCTGATATCCGAAATAATGCTCCTCACAGATTTGGTTTTAGAATCAAACCTTTTGGCACATCTGAATTTCCAAACCTCCCACAACATAAGAAGAATAGCATAGGTGGTGATAAAACCAGGCGCAGTATGGAAATTCGATGTGGACAAAATTTTCCATAAGGTGGACGTGATATGAGGACCCTTAACCAGAGCATCAAAAAGAGGACTAGCCCAGTTCCAAAGCGCGGCGGCTAGCTCCCCCTGAAGGAAGAGATGGTCTAGGTTTTCAACCGATGGACTGCTGCAACAAGAGCAGAAGGAAAAGCAAGATGAACACCACAATTAGATATCCGATCATCGGTAGACATAGCCCTGTGTAATACCCTCCATCCAAAGATAGCAGCCCGAGGATTAATAGTGTAGTGCCAGATTTTGACCAGGGTAGGACGATAAATACCCTACGGCCTAATAGCCTGAAAGGCAGCACTAGTCGAGAAAAGGCCATTAGCATTACCTGTCCAAACAAATGCATCAGGAGTAGCAGACATGTTGACATTTTCCATAACCATCATAATAATATCATGACTTCTGAGAGGATGATCCGGATTAACCGCCACATCGTTGACTGTGGTAAAGGGGCGCTGAGATAGAGTAGGAAGAAAGGATATAAGTGGTCCGCTGCCAACCCACTTATGCCTCAAAATATCAACATCCTTGCCATCTCCCAAGACCCATCTACTATTCTGCGTGACTATATTATAAGCTGCATTAAAAACTTCTTTAGAAATCCCCTCAGGAATGCCCTGTTAACCTCAGTAAAATGAGACTTTAAAAATCTGCTTCTGGCATATCTGGACCACAGTGACTGACCAGCATAGCATTCCAATAAGCTTAGCCATGAGAGAGATTTGAACATGCCACAGCTTCTAACACCCAAACCACCTTCTTGCTTAGGCCTAGATATCCGATCCCAAGCAATCCAATGTCTACGCCTTTGCCCCTCTGCCCCATTCCAGAAGAAGGAAGCAAAAGTGCTCAATAAACTGTATAACAGATTTAGGCAAACAAAAGAGGTAGATGCAACATAAATAGGGATGGAGCAAAGAACGGAGTTAATAAGAATCACACGCCCTGCTTGAGAGAGCAGTTTGGACTTCCATGAGCCCAACGAATATTCACCTTGTCAATAATGTGCTTGTAGTGGGATACTAAGGTGCGGCCAGTAGTGAGGGGAATGCCCAGGTAAGATAATACTCCTGTTGTGTTTTAAAACCTGTAAGTGTTGAGTTACGAGTCCCCAAGGCTGCTGGAGCTTTAGAGGAAATAATAAAACAACTTTTGGAGGCATTAACCTTTTGTCCAGAAGAGTCCTCGTACACTTTTAAGAATGAGAGAAGTTTCTGATGTTACTGGTCTGACCGTTGAGGAAGATGAGAGTATCATTAGCGTAAAGAAGGTGAGAGATGGGGAGGCAACCCCAGGGACCCCTGAAAGGAGTAAGAGCATCGGTAGCTTAGAATACGCAATCCCCTACTAAGGGTCTCTTTCATAATAATATAAAGAGCAGGCGCCAGAGTATCCCTTGCCTAATATCTGGATGATTAAAATAACCGATCTGCTAGCTGTTGAAAAGAACAGAGAACCAACATTTAACAAGCATACCGACATAGGACACAAAACGAGATGAGAAGCCAAAGCTCTGAAGAACAGCGAACAGAAAATACCACTCCACACTATCATAAGCTTCATATCCAACTTAAAAATAACATTATTCCCACGAACCTTCCTGCCAATGTCATTGATCATGTGCCTGGATATGGACACATTCTCAATAATGGACTGACTTTAACAAAAGCTCCTTGCTTCTCAGAAATAATAGCAGGCAATAAATGGGGCAATCGATCAGTGAAGATGTAAGACCCGCAAACTTTGTTCTTTTGTTTAGATTTTGTCATAAGGTGGTAGTTGCTTTGTGTATATAATTATGTATATATATATATATATATATTCTGTGCATACTATATTCAAATGATGTGTACATATGTATATATGTGTTATTATGTATATATTGTTTGATTACGTTGTACATATTGTATTTAAATAATATGATGTATAGAGTATGTAAATTATAATGTGAATGCATCTTAACTGTTTTCTGTGTTCTGGCTGAAATGCCAATTAACGTCAACATCTCTTGACGTGAGGGCAGGTTGACGGCAACCACAGTGCCGTTGACTCTGAGTCGACGTCCAGATCGATGGACGCCAATTTCCTATAAACGACAACAATGTGGTCGTTTATTATCCCAGAAATTGTGCGGTTTCAGATCGGGAAACGACCGCGTTTTCTCCGGTTCTCATTTTGGAAAGTACCTCCCAATGGTAGGATTCCACCCTAATGCATACCTCGATCCCCTAGCTTATAAAAACACCAGATTAGGGCGAAGTTAGGTCTTTTGGCTTCTTGAGAAACCCTAGAGCTTTGTGCGAAAAACCTGAACTTTAAAGGCTTTGATCTGGCATTTGGGTGCACCTTCCGGCAATCTGCATTGACTGGGAGATACTCTGAACATTGGTAAGGCTTCCCCGACTTTGGTGTGCGACCTACATCGACACAAAGACCGGATCTGGGAGGATTTGGACCACTTCTTGGCTTGGCCGAGGAGAGCATTTTCAGTAAATTTAATCCCCTTTAACAATTTTTTGAGGCAAGTAATTGAGGGATATCATCCCTACACATGTCCTCTAGGTCCTAGGATTTTATTGGAATTTTCCTCGTGTCCTGAAACCCCTATTAGTCAAGATTATGCATTAAGTCTGCATTTCTACAGACAAGAACTTAATGGCCAACTTGCTGCCATTAAGATCCTGAGTTAGCGGCAACATCGTGTGCCGTTAACCCTGTTGTGGCAAGCCCTTTGCGCCAAGTTCTTCAGGATCTGCAGAATGGTTATTTTGATCTATGTGGTATGTTTTCAGATTTTTGGGTATATGTGCATGCTGTGAAAGTCTTATTTGGTTAAGAACAGTCAGTAGGTCATGTCATGAGGAGGGTCGAATTTCTGTAATTAGTTTTATTTATTAAAATTTATGTATTAGGACTATAAGCATGATTGGACCATGAATAATCTTATATAAATAGATCTGTTGTGATTTAAGGTTCCATAAATTTTCATGTTCGTATTATGACTATTCTCAGGTTTTGAAACTGTTAGGCATGACTGGTTTACTGCGTACCATGTGTAATGGATTTGTTGATAAATATGCCCAGAATCTTTTTAATTATTATAATTATTGTACAAATTAAAAAATCTGAAAAATTGATCATGTGACATGTTATATGTTTAGAGCCTGTGATAAAAATTCGCAGTGTTTTGGTAAACGTAGCAACCTGAATTTTAAGAAAAATAAAATTTAAATAAAGAATTTAAAACCTAGCTAAATGGGTATTTAAATGAAAAGAGCATTAAATAAAACCCAAGGAGAAGGTCATCGCCTATTCTTCAAGACAACTGAAGACTCATGAAGTAAACTACCCTATACATGATCTCGAGCGGCTGTCATGGTCTTCACCTTGAAGATTTGGAGACAACTATCTATATGGCGAGCAATTCACTGTCTACTCAGACCATAAACGTCTAAGTATTTATCTCTCAGAAGGAACTCAACATGAGACAAAGGAGATGCTGGAATACTTGAAAGATTTCGACTTCACATCCAATACCACCCAGGCAAGGGAATGCCGTGGCTGATTCTCTAGTAGGAAGCCAATGGCATTGTCTAAAGTCTAGTCCTTGGCGAGATGCAACTATTAGAACAATTCACAAGGTTAGACTTAAATATCGAACATAGAGATGATCGAGTCTTGGTTTCCAATATCAAGATTTCAATCTGAGCTGCTAGAGGAGATCAAAGCTCAACAAGACGATGATCCATCTTAGTTCGTGTCAAAGAAACTCTAACTGAAAGGACCGGACTTTGAAATGACTGAAGACGAAGGTTGTCTTCAAGGAAGGACATGTGTTCCCAACAATGAAGAGAAACTAAAAGAGACTAATGGGAAGCTCACAAGACAAGGTATCTACTATTCATCCGGGAGGTACCAAAATGTATCAAGATGTGAAAAGAATGTTTTGGTGGCCGAACATGAAAAGAGAGGTAGCTAAACATGCCGCTCACTGCCTTACTTGCCAAACAAGTAAAGGCGGAACACCTGCGCCCTGTTGGTGTACTCAGACTACTGATATTCCGGAATGGAAAGGGAAAGTATCGGCATGGACTTATCATGGGTTTACCAAAGACTCGTGGTAGACTCGACGCCATATGGGTCATTGTGGACCGACTAACACAAATCCCAACTTTTTGCCTATAAAGAGTAAATCGTCAGTAGAGGTACTAGCTGCCTTATACGTCAAGGAGATTGTAAGACTACATGGCATTCCATCATCTATTATTCGGATCGAGATCCGAGATTTATATCTCATTTTTGGAAAGGACTGCAAGGTGCACTGGGTACTAAACCAACTTAGTACCGCATTCCATCCCACAACCGATGGGCAAAACTGAAGAACCAACCAATAGTGGAAGACATGTTGAGAGCTTGCACTATAGATTTTCAAGCTTATTGGAAGGAGCACCTACCTCTTTTTGAGTTCGCCTATAACAACAGTTACCAGGTGAGTATCAAGATGGCACCATTCGAAGCACTCTACGGAAGGAATTGCAGATCCCCTGCATGCTGGAATGATGTTGGGGAACAGCAATGGCTAGGCCCAGACATGGTGCAACGGACAATGAAGGACATTCAGGTAATCAGAGACTGACTCAAGATTGCCCAATCCAGATAGAAAAGCTACGCCGACAAAAGAAGGCGAGGTCTGGAATTTCAAGTGGGTGATCATGTGTTCCTAAAAGTGTCACCTACTCGTGGCATCCAAAGATTTGGTGTAAAGGGAAAGCTCAGCCCTAGATTCATCGGTACTTTTGAAGTACTCGAAAGGGTTGGTGAGGTTGCATGCCGGCTGGCGTTGCCACTGTATTTGTCATGTGTACACAATGTGTTCCATGTTTCCATGCTTAGGAAATATGTGTACGACCCCACGCACATCATTCGCCACGAGAAGTTGATATTGAACAAAGATGTGACGTACGAAGAGAAGCCAGTCAAGATACTGGAACGGAAGATACAACAACTCAGGAACTGTCCCATCCATGTGGTTAAGGTCCTATGGAATAATCGTGGAGTGGAAGAGGCAACCTGGGAACCGGAAGGAATCATCAGACGGAACTACCCCGCTCTTTTCGGTAAGACATTCTCTCCTGAATGATCACATGAATTTGGGGACCCAATTCTTTTTAAGAGGGGGAGGATGTAGCAACCCTAAATTTTTGGAATTTTTTTTTAAAATATTTATATTATTTAATTAGAAAATCAAATAAAAGGATGATGTATTAAATCAACTAGGAAATCAAATAAGAGAGAATTAAATAAAACCCATTAAAGAAAAGGAGTAATGGGCTTTGCTATGTTGACCCATTAGAAATGAGTGGGCTAAAATAGAGATTTTAAGAAGGGGAATAATAGGGAAATACCCAAATTTGTAACTAAAATATTACTAAAATAGAAAAGAGATATTTAATGCATTAAATAGCTAGTGTGAATTAGGATTGGATTCCTAAACCTACCCCAATTGATTGGCCACGAAATTCCCTCTCTCCCACCCAAATAGGAGATCTCTTGCTTAAAAAGGGAGAGGAAAATAGGAAATTCGGAATTAATAGGAGTTCGGCTTAAACTAGGAAAGGGAATAGGAGAAGTTAAATACTTCTCTTAAACCCCATGGCCGGCCCTAGCTCGTGCCAAGAGGTTCCTGGACCAGGAGGAGAGGCCAAGAGGAGGAGAATTGTGGAGAGGAAGGATCTCTCAAGTTCTTCCCCGAGTTCTTCAAGTCTTAACCCTAGAAGAGGAAAACGATCAAAGGTAGGCATTCTCACAAGCATAAACCATGAAACTTTTTCTGTAGGATGTCTCATCTATCAGGAACAAAAGCCCTTTGGTTTCATAATTTTCCATCGAGCATATCTTTCGTTCTTGATTTTTCATATTCTGCAACTTACATGACCCCGAACCTCTTCTTAATTCTTGATCCTTGTATACTCAATCCCATGCCATGAGTTTTTACTATAGGAACTGATGCATGTTAGACATCTTTTGCCCCTAAAAGCCCTAAATTTGATTCATCCTATCTTGCGAATTAATCGTGATCTCAACTATGTACTGTTTCATGTTCATCATGAATACCTATGTCTAAAACATGCCCAAACCCTGATTGTTTTCCAATTCCTATTTATTGTAAGTACCCATGCATGACTAGGTCGTTTTGCAACTGGCTTCTTGATTTTTCGATGACTATACAATTAGTTATGATTTTCTGAATCACCCTATGTCAAATAGGGTAAGTTCTGGCCCGCAATCCAATGTAATGTCCTTTCCCTGTCGGACCCGGGCGCAGACCCTGTGAACGCGACGACCTGATAGGCCGCGTTCACAAGGGTCGTTGCGATAGCGCCTCTATCGCGATCTGATCGCGATAGGGCCTATCGTCATGATCTGCTGCCCGACCAGACTAAGCTTGTCGCTACCCGTACAAGCACCCGTCGCGATCTCAGTTGACCCCATCGCGACCCTCATCAGGGTACGTCGCAATCTAGGTTCCTTTTGCAAGAAACCCCCTACCTCAGCAATGCTTGATTATCTACAGTGTTTGTACTCTTGTTTAATAGTCATACATCCCGAAAATAACTCTTGTTATAAATTAAATATTTATGTAAGATTAAAATACATGCACATGATTTTCTATCTAAAATTTCATGACACTTACACACACTTTGAACCATCCAATTATGGCATAATTTTGCATGAAACTATTCATAATACATCTGGTAATTATGTAATAAATTACCCTATACTTGTCTATTGTTTCTCGCGATGTTTTGGGAATACTGATATCGACGCTCCACTGTTCTAGAACTCCTCTAGAACGTTGAGCACTTGTTTTATATACACTCTCTCTTGACTTGGATGAACTCTCCGTCGGATACTCCTTCTACCAGACTAGTAGTCTTGTTCAAGGCCTCCGTAAGTCTCCTCTGTCCATGGATTCCCACATGGTTGACGAGCCGGTTGTACCCTAACACCTATTACACCCATTAGGGATCAATATGGTCCAAACGGCTATTAGAAATTCACTCTCATCTTGAATCGTGCCGGACCTCTGGACTGTGCTTAACATGGCCAGTGGTAAGGTCGTGAGTTCCGCCTGACTTCCAACACTATGTGCGCGTGTTGTGCAACGGTTACTATCGCTCGTTACTCGACTTTTCATGTGCAAGGTCCACTAACTCTCATCTATACTCTACTCGCTCATCTATTCACGTTCACTCTACTATCTCGTCTATTCATCTAGTGCTCTCATCTACTTCTTGGTACTCTATATTGGCCATTGACTGATTGTCTAAAGATAAACAATATAACTAATGCATGGCAATATATAAAGGGCCCGATCTGGTCCTGGGATGCGTGCCCAAAAGTGCTAGTGCCCATGGGAGTTAAATGATCAGAGTGTTTGGCATTACACTCAAGTGCTATTTATCTTGACTATCTAAATGACAATCAAAAGTGCTATGTTCTCTCGTTGTCCATTGACAACAAAGTGCTATGCTATACTCGTTGTGCTATCTGTACTATGGTCATCTTGCTATACTTGACATTTTGCTATCTTGCTATTATTGTGCTATTCCCGACACTTGTGCTATTCTTAGTAAGTCTATATTTGGAAAGTCTTGCTATTTCGTTCACGTACTGTCCTGTTATATTTTTACTTGACACTCTCTTCCATTCTGTCATTAGTTACTCTGCCTTTAATGCATTAATTACTTAAAGCCTGCTTGAGCCTGAGATTTAAGTCCTACTGGGCGATGTTCGCTCACTCTGCGTTATTTGTCGTTGTGTTCTCAGGTGAGACCGAGGATGAACCATACACTCAAGAGGACGGGAACAACCTGGAGTGATGTCATGAGTACCCTAGTGTCCTATTGCTATGTTAGCGTTGTAGTAGTTAGGTTTGAAGTTTAGTCTTTTGCTTGATTCCAATGTAATCGAGCCCCATAGATTGGCTCTGATATTAGTGGTTGTAACTAGGCATTGAAAAGTATTAATGAAATGAATTTGCTTTATCATTATTCATTTTGAAATGGTTTGATGTCTAGTATTCTCTCTATGCCCTTTTCTTGCAACTGCCTCGCGTTCCGATATTCCGCGTCGGGGCGTTACATAACCACTCCTATGAGCACTTCCTCCAAGCTAGACAGTCATCCTCAAGGTAAGAAACTAGATTAGAAATCTTACAGAGGTATGATCGGTTCGGTAACGACCCAAGATATGAATTACCAGTTACCCACTAGTAACCGAACCTTGAACCGCCACTCACGAGCGAAAGCTCAGAAAGGGTTAAGAGAATGTGTCTAAGGAGAACATATAAGTAAATGTACAAACCACAGAACTAAAAATAGGCCACTATATATGTAACAAATGATACAACTCAGAGCAGATCCAACAAAAGTAATGAGTACAACAAGTACATATACAAAAAGTACCACTCTCAACAGCTAAGCAAGACCAGCACCGAAGTGACCCGACTCCTTTGCACCTGGAGCCGATGATGAACCACCTAAAAGGGAAGGAGTGAGTCTCAAAAGGAGACCCAGTAGGGACACTAACCCCCACCGGTAAGCAATTCTAAAAAAATGCAGAAAATTAAAACTACAGTAATGTAACACTGGACTAACACAAAAACTGCTAGTACGATGCCCAACTTCACGCGAGAGTGCGGCAAATGGCTGGAACCTCATAGGCTCAACAGCACACAACAAAACACAGCCACAACCACAACTCACACACATAAAAAGGCACTGCCTTGACACCACAGAGTCCTCAAACCCTAGCCACGTGTGCATACTCAGACGCTCTTCCCTCTCATATGGTTCTCAATTGGTTTTCCCCTACATCGAACTCAAACAGTGGAGAAGGGGCCCCACGGAAACTGGCTCATAACCACCACAAGGGATACGCATTGGACAGAGTCGCACTCAATGCCCAGACTCACTAGCGGAATACCTCAATGCCAGTCATCTAGATGGAGCCCAGCTCAACGCCCAGGAGAACACAACTTAAGCATGGTAAAAAACAACATACGCAGAGAGGGAGACACTCTCAATGTCTGGCAGACCGTGCCAAGAGGCAGACACCGCGTGTCCATGCCTCACATACGGAAGGGGCTCACACTGCTGGGACCTACCTATGGGGTTGACGGCAATCGAGACCAAGGGTAAACGACACAACATCTGCCATCTACTCAATGTAGACAGCAACATGTCCTCCGTTAACCTCATCTTAACGACAAGGTATCTTTCTGTCAAGTTCCTCTTGAAGAACTTGACATCAACCAACTTGACGTTAAGTTCCTCAGCTTCCAGCAGTTGATAGGGCCTTAGGCCATCCCTAAGGCGATCCAGCCCACGAAACCATGATCTGATGATGGGAAATGCTTTCCCTCATCACCAATCACTAGTATAAATCCGGAAAACAGTGATCCAACGCTTGGATCGGCATTCATACCCACAAAATTTGGCATGGAGAAACCCTCCCCTAAACCTCTATTTTCACACAAATCACAAACTTAACAAGACAATGCACATCATGGGGAGTTAAGGGCCTAGAATCCCTACCTCACAACGCTAAAATCCATAAGACAAACCTTGGAATCGTGTCGATCTGCCAAGCACACCCTGCTAGGTCAACCCTTCAAATCTTTCATTTCCTCGCCAATCCACGGCCGCCAAGCACACCACGACCACCCCACGAGCTCCCATCGGCTGCCGGAAGAGGTGGAGAAGGAGAGAGGTGAAAGTGGTGGGGAGAAAAAGGTGGAAAGAGGGAGCCTTAGGTTGCCATATAAAAGCAGACCCTGGGCAAGTTGATGTCAACATTGGTGTCGTCAACCGCTCCACCAGGAACTTGACGTCAATATTGATTGCCATCAAGTTCAATGCATGGAAAATTCCAGAAACCCAGTAAATGTCAACATACCCTACCGTTAGGACCAAGTAGACAGCACACTCTCCACCATCAACCCACTGTTCACGTCAAGTTCCCTTGACGTCGACCAGCACTGTTCTGGAAGAAGGCCCATTAAGGGTCCAATAAGGCCCATGGCCTTACATCCTCCACCTCATAAAAGAATTTCACCCCCAAAATTCAAACAAACACAAGAGGAAAGAAACTCACTAATGAGGTATAGGAACTACTCGCGCATCTCGACCTCCCTCTCCCAGGTCGACTCGCCACCCGAATGCCACTATCAAGCAACATGAACTAGTGGAATCGCTTTGTTCCTCAATCTCTGAACTCAGCGATCCTCAATGTACAACAGAAACTCTGGCACTATCAATACTGGTGTCACCTCAGTCCACTCTGTGCTTGGGAGAACGTGTGACTCATCTGGAAGGTACCTCCGCAACATCGACACATGAAACATGTCGTTGACTGATGCCAACTCTGGCTGTAACTGAAGCCAGTACGCTTGGTTTCCAACACGCTCAGTGATGGTGAATGGTCCAATATAGTGGGGACTAAACTTCCCATGCCTACCAAACCTATCGACGGGCCAAGCCAAGAGCGGAAGCCCAAGGTCTTCACCCCCTCTACCCCTAACAAGCCCAGATGCAAGCACTGTGACAAGTTGGGTCACACTGCCGAAGAATGCTGGAGGAAGGTAGAAGCTTGCCTACGCTGCGGGAGTCAAGAGCATCGTATTCTCGATTGCCCCCTCTTAAAGAGAATGAGAAGCGTCCTATGGGACAGAAGAAGCCGGGCAGACTCCAAGCTGTCTAGGAAGTAGAAAACACCGATGAAGGCGGAGTTGTGGAAGGTACCTTACCAGTCTTTTCTCAGTCAGCATTTGTTTTGTTTGATACTGGCATAACACATTCGTTCATATCACAAGCATTTGCTGATACATTAAATGTTAAACCTGCATCTATGAGTTTTGAATTACCTGTTACAACACCACTAGGGGAGAAAGCCCAACTGAACAAATACTTCCCATTAGCTGATGTCATGATTGGTGAACTCAACCTAAAAGCTGATCTGATCTATATGCCCATGGAGGGCTACAATGTCATATTGGGGGCCGATTGGCTATCCACTTAAGGGGCTCTTGTCGATTGTAGAAGAGGAAAAATTTCCTTTAGTGAATTCCCTAAGCTGACCTTTACGGGATGTAGACACAAGAGGTACTTATCTCTCGTCTCTGCTATTAAGGCACAGAACATGATAGAAAGGGCTGTGTGGCATTTCTTGCCGCCATAGTAGTTGAAAAGAAAACACCCAAGACATCTGATATACATATAGTGCAAGAGTATTCCGACGTGTTTCCCGATGAGCTGCCAGGCATCCCACCTGAGCGAGAGGTAAATTTCTCAATTGATCTGACTCTTAGAGCGACAACGGTGTCACATCAACCCTACCGAATGTCTCCTGCTGAATTGAAGGAATTGAAGGAACAACTGATGGAATTATTGGAAAAGGGCTTTATCAGACCAAGTACTTCTCCTTGGGGAGCACCTGTGTTGTTTGTCAAGAAGAAGGATGGATCTATGAGATTGTGCATTGATTACAGGCAGCTAAACCAATTGACTATCAAGAACAAATACTGTCTGCCTCGTGTTGATGAATTGTTTGATCAAATATCAAGAGCCAAATACTTTTCTAAGATTGACCTTAGATCGGGATATCATCAGATGAGAATTAAGGATGCAGATATTTATAAGATGGCTTTCAGGAGCAGGTACGATCATTATGAATTTGTAGTCATGCCTTTTAGACTAACCAATGCTTCTGCAGCTTTAATGCAATTGATGAACAACATCTAGCGACCATACCTTGACAAATTCATCATGGTCTTTATCGATGATATTCTCATATATTCCAAGACCAAGGAAGAACATGAGGACATCTGAGGATTGCTCTGCAGATCTTGCGCGACAATAAACTCTACGCCAAATTCAGCAAGTGTGAATTTTGGCTCGAGGAGGTGTCATTTCTAGGCCATGTCATATCAAAGGATGGTATAGATGTTGTTCCTTCCAAGGTTGAAGCTGTACTCAATTGAGAGAGACCGAACAATGTCATTGAGATTAGAAGCTTTCTTGGGCTGGCTGGCTACTATAGGCGTTCATAAAAGTCTTCTCCAAAATAGTTGTGCCTCTTACTGAAGCAATGTTTGACATCTACACCTGTCTTCGCATTACCAGTCGAGGGCGAAGGATTCTCATTCTACACTATGCATTTGGAATTGGTCTAGGTTGTGTGTTGATGTAGAATGAAAAGGTGATAGCTTATTCGTCTAGATAATTGAAGCCTCATGAGGTCAATTACCCTGTCCATGACCTAGAATTAGCTACTGTGGTATTTGCACTTAAGATTGGAGGCATTATCTTTATGGAGAACAGTTCATTGTCTATTCTGATCATAAGAGTTTAAAGTATCTATTTTCCCAGAAGGAGCTCAATATGCGACAAAGAAGATGGTTGGAATATCTAAAGGACTTCGATTTTAATATCCAATACCACCTTGGCAAAGGTAATGCAGTAGCTGATGCACTTAGCAGGAAGCCTGTGGCGTCCTTGTCTTGTTTAGTCATGGGTGAAATGCAATTGTTAGAACAGTTCTCTAGTCTGAATATAAATATTGAACAGAGAAGTGATCAGGTGTTAGTGGCCAATCTTAGTGCTCAACCCGATATCTTTGTCGAGATCAAGGAGCAACAAGCTAACGATCCATTTCTAATTTGATTCAAGGAAACTCTAGCAAACCAACCAGACTTCTCCATCACGGAGGATGGGAGGTTGTTATTTCAAGGAAGGACTTGTGTACCCGACAATGAAGAGTTGAAAAGAAAGCTGATGGATGAAGCCCATAAGATAAAGTATACAATTCACCCAGGCGTGACCAAGATGTAACAAGACATGAAAACATCATTTTGGTGGCCCAACATGAAGCATGAGGTGGCTGAGCATGCCGCACACTACCTCACATGCCACAGGTTAAAGCTGAACACCGACATCCTGCGGGTGTACTCAGACCCCTAGACATACCTTAATGGAAGTGGAGAGTATTGGCATAGATTTCATCATGGGTTTACCCCGAACTCGTGGTGGACTTGATGCTATTTGGGTTATAGTGGACCGCTTGACTAATTCTACACACTTCCTCGCAATTAAGAGTACCTGGAGTGTTGATGGACTAGTAGTTCTATATGTAAAGGAGATTGTAAGATTACATAGAGTCCCTGTATCTATAGTCTCAGATCGTGACCCCAGATTCACCTCTAGATTCTAGAAGGGACTTCAGACTGCTTTAGGCACAAAACATAACTTTAGCACAACATTCTACCCACAGACAGACGGGAAGAGGGAAAGAACAAATCAAATTGTGGAAGATATGCTATGTGCATACACTATAGATTTCGAAGGTTTACTGGAATGAACAACTGTCCCTGATAGAATTCCCCTACAATAATAGCTACTAGACCAACATTAAGATGGCACCGTTTAAAGCCCTGTATGGTAGAAGTTGTAGATCACCAGTCTGCTGGAATGAAGTAGGTGAACAACAACGGTTGGGATCAGACATAGTACAGAACACTAGCAGGGACATATAGATCATCAGGGATAGAATTAAAATAGCTCAATCCAGGCAAAAAAGCTATGCAGACAAGTGAAGAAAGGATCTAGAGTTTCAAACCGGAGATCATGTACTGCTCAAGGTATCCCCGACCCGAAGATTTCAAAGGTTTGGGATGAAAGGTAAGTTAAGGCCATGATTCATAGGTCCATTTGAAGTACTAGAAGGAGTTGTAGAAGTGGCGTATCGTCTAGCATTACCTCCTCAGTTTTCCACAGTACACAATGTTTTTCATGTATATATGCCGAGGAAGTATGTGTACGACCCATCACATGTAATCAGCTACGACGATATAATTCTAAATAAAGATATGACCTATGAAGAGAAGCCGGTGAGAATCTTGGACAAGAAGATACAGCAGCTCCGGAACCGACCCATATCTGTGGTAAAGGTGCTCTGGAGAAATACGAAGTCGAAGAAGCCACGTGGGAACCCGAAACAACAATGCGATGGAATTACCCATAACTATTCAGTAAGTCACTCTTCCTCTTACGATCATATAAATTTGGGGACCAAATTCTTTTTAAGATGGGGAGGATGTAGCAACTCTAAATTTTAATGTATCGATAAATGATATTAAATTGAGAAAATAAGAATTTAACTGAATAA
>CM024757.1:107687579-107887579 GCA_014218235.1 Colocasia esculenta
AGGTCTCAGGTTAATCAAATAGTTGAACAGAATCATTTAGCTTTTGTATCTCAAGTGGAACCAAAAAATGTTGAAGAAGCATTAAAAGAAAACTCATGGATTTATGCTATGCTTGAGGAGCTTGGGCAATTTTAAAGAAATAATGTCTGGAGTTTAGTTCCTAGAACCCCTGGAATTTCTGTCATTGGGACAAGATGGGTCTTTAGGAATAAACTAAATGAAGAGGGTAAAGTGGTGAGAAACAAGGCTAGACTGGTTGCAAAATGATATAGTCAGGAATTTGGTGTGGACTTTGAAGAATCCTTTACACCTGTAGCTAGACTAGAAGCAGTTAGGATCTTGTTAGCATATACATGTTCAAACAAGTTCAAACTATTTCAAATGGATGTTAAAACTGCTTTCCTGAATGGCTACATAAAAGAGGAAGTCTATGTTTCTCAACCACCTGGCTTTGAGGATCATGATAAACTAAACCATGTATTTAAATTGCACAAAGCTCTTTATGGTTTGAAACAGGCACCCCGAGCTTGGTACGACAGGCTGAGCACCTATCTGGTAAGCAAAAACTACTTAAGAGGTAAGGTAGACCAAACTCTCTTTACAAAGAAAGTTCGCAATCACATAATTGTTGTTCAAGTCTATGTGGACGACATTATCTTTGGTTCTACTAATCCTTCACTGTGTGAAGAATTCTCTAAACATATACACAGTGAATTTGAGATGTGTCTTATGGGGGAGCTTCAATTTTTTCTTGGTTTGCAGGTCAAACAATTTAAAGACAGATTCTTCATCAACCAAGAAAAATATGTTAAAGAGCTACTGAAAAAGTTTCAGTTTGAACAAGCTAAGCATGCCTCAACACCCATGAGCACAAGCATTAAGCTAGAAAGTGATGAGAAAGGTAAATCGGTAGATGTCAAACAATTTCGAGGTATGATTGGCTCACTCCTTTATCTTACTGCAAGTAGACCGAACATACAATTCAGTGTTTATCTTTATGCTAGATACCAATCTAGTCCAAAGGAAAGCCATTCAATTGTAGTCAAGAGAATTTTCAGATATCTCTCAGGTACGCATGACTTGGGTCTTTGGTATCCAGCAGGTAGTAGCTTTAACTTGGTTTCATATTTTGATGTTGACTATGCTGGATGTAAAATTGACAGGAAAAGCACTAATGGCTATTGCCAAATTCTTGGTGGTTGCATGGTTTCGTGGGCATCCAAGAAGCAACACTCGGTTGCACTCTCCACTGCAGAGGCAGAATATGTTGCTGCAGGGAGCTGTGCGGCACAAGTGTTGTGGATAAAAAGTCAGTTGTGTGACTACAACATTGACATTGGATGCACACGTATCCTATGCGACAACACTAGTGCAATCAATCTATCAAAGAATCCCATTCAACATTCTAGGACAAAACACATAGAAATTCGTCATCATTTCTTGAGAGATGAAGTAGCCAATAAAACATTGGAGATAAGTTTCATACCTACTGAAAAACAATTGGCTGACATCTTTACCAAGCCTCTGGCTGAAGATAGATTCACAACACTGAGACGAGAATTGGGTTTGTACAAATTACAATAAAACTTAACCCAAATATTAAGTATATGTTCCTTGTGTGAACTAACTATGAGGTATATCAAATGGTGATTTGTGGAAGAACAAGTCATGCTTGTTTGGAAACTTTCATTATGTGTGAGAAAACATTCTCCGTCAAGTATCCATAGTTAAGTTGCATAAAAGGTTCATTGACTTTCTATGAGGATTCAGTTTCTTTATATTTTGCCCACTCACTATTTCCTGTCAAAAAATTTGAACATCTTCATGAAATCACTTCATACTTGCTTTGGTGTTTTTAAGTTGCTTGGTCAAATTGTGCAAATGTGTCCTATTGTACTTGAATGCATGTGTACACAATAGCACACACTATGGGGGAGCAAATTGAGGTTAGATGGATGTCATTGTGAAAGAAATCACTCAACTTTTGTGCTTCTACAATTCCCTCACATGCTTTGCCCATTCCATACTTCATTCTAACCTTATACTGGCTCTAAACAGGTCTCTATCGACAGTCAACAAGCATCTTGTCGACAGAGCAGGCCACACAGAACACTCATTCTGCACACTGTCTACATTTGTCGACAGATCCACTTTCCTCTGTCGACAGATATGTACAGTCTCTGCCTGCCAGAACCCTACATCTTCTGTCTGTGTAATCCTGTCGACAGGCCAATTCTCCCTGTCGACAGACACACTAAAAGTTGGAACTTCAAGCCACTTTCTTCACACATTCAGTGAGCAGCTTCATGTTTGATAACTAAGGTATTTATAAGGTGTTAATACATGTTTGACCACACCATGTACAAATGTTACTTAAAGCTATTCTTTATACCACTATGATTTTCACATACTACTCATGTCTGGGTTTAGGTTCTATCATTTTGGAAACTTTTTACAACTCTCAAGGATATACACCTCACTCCTCTGAATAATTTCTTTGTAGGCAACAATAATTCTCAATTTACTTGATCAGTCTTTTGTTCATGGACCTGTATGCTTACTATTGATAGTTAATCATATAAACTACCTGATCTTGAGCTTTTAAAGCAATACTTGGAGAACAGCTATCTATTTTTGAAAAATAACATTCAATTAAGAAATTAAAACAACAAAAAAAAACAACTACACATTGGGATAAATATAGAGCAATGTTGTGTTTTGCTGAGTAACCGGGGTGATGGGCATCACAAATGTCTACCCTCGCGTCAAAAGGCACACTCATCAACTCTATACAACAGTATGCTAGACACTTCAACTGAGTAACTGGGGGTATGGGCACTTGTAATGTCTATTCTCACGTCAAAAGGTGTGAAGTCCTCTTAAGTACCACTTTTTCCCATTGCATTTCTGAATTGCAAATAAAAGTCAAATGAAATAGTGTGAAGCCTCCACTGAGTAATAAATCCCAGGGTCATTAGTTTTATGATTGTCTTAACATATAGATATTCGGTTCATAGATCATTTGTCTATCAAAAAAATTGATGATTATGTTGACTTACACTGTATTTATACAACGAAGGTGAGAGTGCATTGTTCTTCATTTTAGTAGGTGTTTTCTTAATGCTCTAACTTACAATTCATTGGGTATTATGTTAAAACCATTGAGGAAAATGAATTGGCTTTTTATATTTTTGCATATGGTTGGGTAAAATATGTGTTCACCTCTTATACACCTTAAATAAACACTAAGGAACCATTGCTCTAAAGTTCCAATTCACAAAATCCACCAAAACAGCAAACTGGCCATTCACTGCATGTCCCTGTCGACAGGCATCAGGGTCCCTGTCGACAGCCGACGGCCAGACTTCGATTGGAAGCCCAATGGGCAAGGGTTTAAGGTCGGATTTTGTGGGACCCACCCATTCAATCCTTCTTTAAAAGGTTCCCACAACCCCTTCCACCCTCTACCTCTTCCCAAAACCCTTCCCCTTCCTCCTCTCACTAAAACCCCCTCTTTCTCCAGGGCACCAGAAGAACTTCTCCTCTCCCTTTCGTCTTCCCTCTTCCTGTGTCTCCTTCCTCTCTACCCTCTCCATCTACATCGAGATACAACCTCTGATGGCTCCACCGGCCAAGAAGCTAGCATCCCGTCGTCGTCCTCGGTCTCCCGAAGCCGGCCAGGGCTCCAAGGCCACCACCGAGCGTCGGACGAAGCACTAGGAGGATCGTTTGCCGGAGCTCATCATCCCGCCTTCTCTTAGTCTTCTCGATGTCCATGGTACCTTCACCAAGGTTGTGCAGCCCCGCTACATTGACTTCCTTTCCTTGGAGGATATGTTTCCAGAACTACATCCTCTCTTTGATGTCCAGGGTTGGGCACCCTTTTGCTACGATCACATGCGGTACTCCACAACCGCCGTGACCGATTTCTACACCAACCTCCGACTATCAAGCAATGGAAAGTTGTATACCAAGGTGAAGGATACTCCATTTTTTATTACTCCTAATCTCCTATCCACCACCCTGCAAATCTCAAATACTGGAGTGGACATAATGACCCATCATCCAACTCTAGAGGAGTATCATACGCTCATTACTTTGCAGCCTTACGATCCTACTGATCGTAGGCAACTAAATGCCAACTCCTTCCCTCCTCTTCATCGTCTCATCCATCACATCCTCACCACTCTCATAGTTTCCAAGGATGGTAGCTGAGAACTTGTGACCTCCCTTCACAAGTCTCTGCTTCACCAATTCCTCAATGCTGAACCTATCAACATACCTGCTCTTATGGTCTCTATCTTTCGCATATGTGTTCGCAGTGCCAAGAGATCTATGCCATATGCATGCCAACTCACTTCTCTCTTCCTCTTCATTGGCATTCAAATTCCAAAGGAGGAGATGACTGTTCTCAAATCCCGTAGCTCCTATAACCTTACTGCTGCACATAGGATGGGCTACAAGATGGTAGATGGCATTGTAACAAGAGATCTCAAAGGTAAAGGGGCAGCTGCTGATGATGAAGAAGATGAAGATGAAGAAGATGCTGAAGATGACGACTCCCAATCTGAGCCACTAGATGCTCCGGGAGATGATGTTGTTGATGATGCTGAGCCCTCAATTAGGGAATTACTTGCTCAGCTCCAGATCCAAATGGCAACAGGCTTTGAAAGACTTAATGCCAGAATGGACACACTTGACACCCGCTTGGATAGCTTTGCTACTGCGCATCGGGCTCCTACACCGCCAGCTGATGATGATGCGTAGTTAGCTTAGGTGTCTAGGATAGCGTCAAGTCCTATTATTTAGTTCAACTCAATGTATTTCACTTCTCTGTTTTTCCCCATTACCTTGTCATGTACTATGTATGACTTATGAAATATCAATGCCAATCCTTGTTCCTTGTCTAATACATGATGTATGCTTTTGGATGTTGTCAAAAGGGGGAGAAAACTCAATTGTGCACTTACTTAATTGATTAATTTTGTCATCATCAAAAATGGAGAGAATGTTGGGTTCACATACTAAATAATAAATACAACATGTTTTTTATGATAAACAATGTGAACAATGTGAATTGAGTTTAATGCATGAGATTTTCATACAAATGACTTGTCACAATAACTTGGTACAATGCTTGATTCTAAATGTTCATAATATCTCACTAACTATGTTTACTAATGTAGGAGATATACTATGCAAGACATGTACCAACAACAAGTATGAAAGATCAAGAAAAAGTCAGAAGACAGAGTACCTGTCGACAGCATCAAGCCCCTATCGACAGATACCAATAGTCAGCAACACACCTGTTCTGGAAAACAAGCCCTGTCGACAGCAACAAAGCTCCCTGTCGACAGAAGCACACAGTCAGAAAACCAGTGTTCTGGAAAACATGTGCCTGTCGACAGCACCAAGGCACCTGTCGACAGATGCACACAGTGAAAGCTTTGACAGAACTTCCAGACTTCTGGAACTTGGGACACTGTCGATCCCTGTCGACAGCAGGTGTATGACCTGTCGACAGACGTACAGAAGCTTCATATACGGGAAGTTTGAAAGTTACCAAACTTGGTGTTTCCTTGTACCACATCTCTCCATATGTAAACACCACTATATAAACATCCTTTTGAAGCAAATCACAAACACAAGCAGCCTCCAAGCAAAAACCCTAAAGAGTTCTCATAAGAAGTCTTGTTCTGCTGCTCTGCTTCAACCTACCGCCCAGAACCAAGAAGAGAAGTCTCTCCAGCGGAAGGTGAAGTCTGAACGTCGTGGATTCAAGTGTCTCCATCAAGTTGTGACCTTCAAGACGAAGCTTGAAGCCCAGTCAGACGTTCACAAGAAGTGTTTACAACTGGATTTGTTCTTCAACTCTTAAACTCTTCTCTGTTTCTATTTCTCCATATCTGTGTGTGTGTGTGTTGTGTTTCAGGCAGCCCTTGTGCTTGATACACGTGTGTGGGTGTTGTTCTGATCGTGGTTTCACATCAGATAACACGTGTGTGTGAGTTGTAGTTTGTGAACTAGCTCATAAGCAGATTGCTCTGCGTGTGTGTGTGGCCCGTGGATGTAGGATACACAAGTTGTGTACTCCAAACCACATAAATCGTCGTGTCTTGTGGTTTGCATGAATTTACCCTAGATGTTTGATAGGCACAACATCTCCACGCACGTTTGATAATCTGTTATCCATCTATTATCAAGTCACACACATCAACACATAGTTTAAAGTTCAACATTGTTTTCATAATCTTTGTTTTGAAGAGAAGAAGGTGATAAATGTTTTTAATCGGCAGTAATCTATTCAACCCCCCTTCTAGATTACCATACAGGGAATTCCGCAACCCTTCAGATTGAACAACCTAGGCAAGTAGTATATTGCCCTTTTTTTACCAGTTTCATCATGTTGTGCAAGGACAGCTCCTAAGGAGTCTTCACTAGTCGGCAGATATAAGATCACGGATTTTCTTGGAACGAGAGCCTACAGCATGGGCAGATTCATTAGATAGATCTTGAGTTCATCGAAGGCATCTTGGCATTTAGCATTCTATTCAAACTTCACCCCTCCTTTCATCAGTTCATAAAAGGGACGACATCTTTGCCAGTGTTGAGAAATAAATCACCTTATGAAGTATAGTCGTCCGATCAATCCTCGAAGTTCAGATATGTTCTTAGAGGAGGCATGTAACGGCACGATCATTCGGATCCGTGTTTTAGTGGTTCTGGTGTGGTCCTCTTGGCCAATGTAGTGTCATAGAGCCTTGTTCGTGGTCTTTGTATCTTGTGTGGGCATTGTGGGCCTTATGTTTTAGCCATATTAGCCTACAGGCTTTCTGGTGAAGAAGGCAACGGGGCATGTCGTCGCATTTTGAACGCGACAGCTTCCTACGTCGCGATTCACCAACCTCCTTTCTGGTGCGTGGAGCGATTGGCGACGGTGAGGGTGGTCGTGTTTTACATGTTGTAAACACGATGTATACCTCCGTCGTGATTTTGATTGTGGATTTAATTGCTCTGTTTCGGACAGACAAAGCAGAGGAGCTTTGTCCGGTGATGGGGGAGCTGTTGCGGCGCTCCTGTGGCATTTTTTTGACTTTCTAGTAGTTTGTGCGGCGCGGGGTTCACGCGAGGAGGGTGTCCGAAGTGTGGGTGCACTGGCGATGTGGTGGTTTTCGCGTTCTATGGGTTCTTCGAGTTGGTAGGGAGACGTCCCCTTTCTTTTGTATTATTCAATTAGTTTACAGCTTTAAGAGCATGATAGAATGGCACGTGGTAGTTTAGCTTCCGTTTTATGAGCTTATGTATGAGTGCATGGTGTGTGTGGAGTGATTTCTAGAGGAGGAGGAAGGGTTCAGTCGCCTGCCTGATAAGGCGACAGATTGAACCGTCACGTTTTGGTTTACAATGTGACGCCTTGGGCTGTCACATTCTTATGTTCCGATTGTGTTGGACCGACCGGTCTGGATGCGACAACTCGACCCATCGTGTTCCTGTTGAACGCGTCGGTGTGGTCCATCACGATTATTTGTACGGTTTAGTGTGGCCTTTGTCGCGACGTATCGTTCCATCGCAATTTGCATTTTGAATTTTGGTGTTGACCTTTTGGCCTGAAGGTGACATATCGGGCCATTGCGATATGGTCGCGACACTAGGCCCTATGGTGTTCAGCTTTGAATCGGGTCGAGGTAGGTTGTCAAGCTCTTAAAGGTGACGTCTGTGCCCGTCGCGATTTGGCTTCCGAGGAGTGTTTGTAATGGTTGGGCTGTGAAGGTTTGGTGTTGACCTAGCCCTCATTTTCTAAGATGTTGTTAAGGTGTTTATGTTGTCTAAAGCATGATTAGGCTAATGAATTTGGTTTATGATTAGTTAGTAAGTTGAGTTAATTATGTTATTATGTGCTTAATGTGTATGATGGTTTAGTTTTGCCATGGAGGTCATGAGACGACCAATGATAGGCAAGGTTTTTATATGTTATGTGGTACATGTGTGTTTAAGTATAGGGTTTGCTTGGTGGTCACATAGTGACCAGTGGTGAGCTAATTGTGGTATATGTATCATGATATAAGTTTAATGGTTATGTTAAATGACCAACGTGGTTTGTGTGTTTTCCAATTTTGGTGGTCTGGCACCTATTCTAGAATGCCTCTTCAGTCGGGTACCCCAGGTTCTTTGTGAGCCAGGCACGTTGTGTTTGTTGTGCTCGGGTCATGTCCTGGTACGGTGTCTACCGTAGAGGTCTTTGTCGTCTTCCTAGACACCCTCACTCTTGTGTTTGAGTTGTACATTCGGCGGAGGGAAAGACGACAATGGGAAGCGACTCGTGTTTGTCGGTGTGCGGTCGCTTGTAGCGCGCTCGTGGTTGCAAGTACGGACACCTATAGACGTACTGGGCCCTAGCTAGTCTTGTTTTCCAGTGCCTAACTTTAGGGAGCTCGAGCCAGAGTCCCTAAAGGTGCTAGGCATGGGCCTGCAGTTGTGTGTGGTCTGCAGATGCTGTGTTGGTTGGTCGCCACTGTTCTTTGGCTTTACTGTGTGGCTGTGGAGCGGCAGTTGGACCTTTCGTCCGTGACAGCGAGGTTTAAGTTTTACAATTATGTTAAATGACCGGTATGGTTTGTGTGTTTGCCGAGTTTGGTGGTCCGGCGCCTATTCTGGAATGCCTCTCCAGCCGGGTATCCTAGGTTCTTTGTGAGCAAGGCACATTGTGTTTGTATTGCTTGGGGTGTGTCCCTGTACAGTGTGTACCACAGAGGTCTGTGTCATCTTTTTGGACACCCTCACTCCTGTGTTTGAGTTGTACGTCCGGCGGAGGGAAAGACGACAGTGGGCAGCGACTCTTGTTTGCGGGTGTGCAGTTGCTTGTAGCGCACTCGTGGTTGGGGGTACGGACACCAGTAGATGTACTGGGACCCAGCTACTCCTGTTTTCCAGTGCCTCAGTTTAGAGAACTCGGGCCAGAGTCCCTAAAGGAGCTAGGCATGGGCCTGTAGTTGTGTGTGGTCTGTAGGTGTGGTGTTGGTTGGTCTCCACTATTCTTTGGCTTTACTATGTGACTGTGGAGCGGCAGTTGCACCTTTCGTCTGTGGCTGCGAGACTAAGTGGTAGTTCTTGTGATGTGTTGTCCGGGTTGGATACTGGCGTCATGAACCAGTAGTCCGTTCCCATATGGTGGCGTCATTCTTTTCAACTTGTGCTTAGCCGGTGGTTGTGGTTTGTGAGTGGTGACTCACCGGTTGCAGTTTGACTCGCTATGGTGTGCCTTGTTGGAGGTACAGTTGCATTGAGGTTCTGTGTGTTGCGGTTTTGTAGGGTAGGTGTGACGACCCGACCAACAAACTGGCCAAACAACCATACTAGTTGGTAGACTTTCTAGGAAGGTCACCCATCCTAGGACTACTCCCAACTAAGTACGCTTAACTTCAGAGTTCTTTTCCTGCTCGAGCTCTAAAAATGACTAGTCCAAGTTGTTGGTAGTTTGCTGATTTAGCCATTTAACATATTCTTAAATGGGGTGTTACAGTAGGTATCTGTACCCTTTGTAGGTAGCCGTTGTTGTGGTACGCCATGTACTAGTCTTTTCAGGTGTTGAGGTGGAGATGTGCTCCGTGGAGGTCATGTTGTAGGACCTTCTACTTAAGGTGTTGTACCCTTTTGAGGGTAGTCTTCTAGGGTATTCGTCGTTTTAGGGTATAGTGGACTAGCTCCTTGTTGGCAGCCCAGTTACCCTTGTGCTTGTGGTTCGCCTGTAAGGCTTGTGGCCTACGCATTGTTGTTCTTGTTGTGGACTGGTATTTCTGTACTAGTCCTATTGTTTCTTTAGTTTCTGTATACTGTGTTAGATAATGTGTTTTAATTAATTACAGTTTAATTATGTTTAATGCGATTATGTTGTGATTTGGCTATCGATGTTGCCAGTGAGACCTTTTGCGGTCAGGTCTCTTCAGTTTTCAATTGTTGTTATTGGGAGGTCCCTGCTGAGCCAGTGACTTGATGAGGCTCACTCCCTTACAGTCCTTTTCAGGTGTTAGCTGTGTGTTGGCTCGCAATGGCGTTATGGCAGACTTGTACCACCAGCAGTTGAGTCGTAATTATCATAGTGTAAGCTTGTGCTCCCTCGGGGTATGCCCTAGGTAGTTGTACTTTTCTCTTAGACATGTAATAATTTATTGGGAAATGTAATTTGTTGTTTATAGGTATGAGCACATGTACTTTCTTGTCACTTATACTCTTGTGGTTGTCATTTATATTCTTACTAGACACTGGTGCGAGTTATCCCTGACGAGACTTCGGTTTGTTCGCGGGAGACAGATCTGGATATGGAGCCTTATTGGGCATAAATATCCAGGGTCTCTACATTCCCAACACATAAAACACAATATGATTAACATATGATTCCTCCATCCATGATTCACATTTAGACAAATCATCAAGTTTTTTCTTTCATTCATTGAATGGTTTGTATAATCTTAAATTTTCAAAAGAAAACACTCCTCACAGATCCATCCATAATGGTTTACATGCGACAGATCCATCCATAATGGTTTACATGCAAGCATTATACATGGTTCACTCACACATCTAAAATTCAGAAATAAAATTCCTCCAAAGTGTTTCCAAGCTCTCCATACAATGGGGCGGCTACATGCTGATCATGCTCCAGATTACCTTAAATGTTAATTGGTTTATGAGCAAACTAGACCAATAGGATTTATATCCTATAGTGCGGGCAAAATATAAGTGATTAACATTTTAACAAGTTGAATTCAAGGATAACAAGCAGGATGATCAAGGCAAGTAGGAAGCATGTATAGTAGGCAAGAGTTGCATATTGCAGAAATTCAAGGCGAATCATGTTATCTATCATATCAGGAGAACGATACAAGGAGTCAAGCTTTGATCCCACAAGGGGTGTCCAATGCCAAGACTACCACTTTTTTATATTTGATCCATACTCCTCACCTTATCAAGTACGTCATGGTGCTCCTCTCCAAGACCAGATCAGGTCCCATTGCGTAGACATTTGATCAGGGATATCATCCCCACAGTAGTGCCGATTTCAAGGACAAGATGGCCATTGGAGTTAAGAAGGACAGAATTGTAAGATGTCATGAAAGCCAATAACATAAGCTCAGATCAAGGAGTTGGCAGAGTTCAATAAGGCATGATGGATCAAGTCATGCAGTAAGATTAGGGGGTTCCTATACATTTCTTTTGATTTAAGATTCAAGACTGGTAGATTCAAAGGTGGAAATTTTGTTGAATCACAGAGGGGATAGAAATCAAGTAATTAGGAGCAAATCTTAGAATGATCTTCACATTATTACATATTATACACATATCAAGTGCTTGGACACTGTCATACTAGTTGCTCTTCTATGGGATAGATGAAGTGGCTGGAAGGGCCAGTGAAAGTTGACACAAATGGCCAATCAACGTTGATAAGAGAGAATAGCCAAAGTGGCCGGAAGGGCCAGTCGACTTGTACTTGAAGAGTAATGATAAAGGGTCTTTATATAACTCAAGGGGTGCATCAGGCCCAAGGACACATATATAAAGATTTCAATGGTGGACAAGAGACTTAGACAAAGATTCCAACAAGGAGGTTGCTGGAACTATCATATGAACACTCTTGAAGGTTGCACTTCCAGTCTAAGGGTTCTAGAAATGCATGGTTACATGGGCAAATCAAATGGGTTCCTATCTGGGAAGGATCAAGGAAATCTGAAGATGTTTCCAAGGAACAAGGGTCATGTTCCATAGGAACGGACAGAAACAAGGAGGTCTCGCAGGGGTGTAAGGGTCAGAGAATCCAAACACTCTACTGATCAAACATTTAGGCAAATTAGAGGTGTTCCACTAGGTTCTTAACATGAAAATCCAAGGATACTTAGAATATGAATAAGACATTTAGTTTGTGTATGAGAAAACCTACCTTTTTGGGTTGCTCCTTCAAATCCACTCCTATGGTTTTATGCAAGGCTTAAAGGAAGAAGAAATCTTCCAAGCTACAACAAATAAGACTTTTAGCAGCGATTTTATATCCTGCTATAGACAAACAAATTGCTGCTACAACGTTTTAGCTGCTATTCAAATTTTGGCTGTTATAAGTCCCGTCGCTAAAAATAAATAACAGCCATTCACAACAATGGCTGCTAAATGAGATTTTTAGTGACAGATATAAATGCTGTTATAACTCTTCACAATTGTATTCCATGTGTATGTAAGCGTCGCAAAAACATTTGACAACAATTTAATGGCCACGATAGGATAGCAATAGAAGCATCTAAAATTGCTGCTAAATATGTTTATTATTAATAGCTAATCTATTGACTAGTATTTTTAATTTTCGTAATGAATATATTGTTGCTATTATAAATCTTCAAAAGCTAACATAATGGCTATTATTTATTCTTCAAAAAGTAGAGTACAACTATCACTATATGTATTAGTAGCTTTGTTACTTTTAAATATTAAATATATACATTTTAAATGCTATTGAAAAAGGAATAATTAGCTACTAATAAGTATTTTTAAAAAAATACAATTGTTGCTATATATAAATGTAAGCAATCATATACTAGCACATATTTGCTATTAAAGTTTTATAGTAATAATATTTAAAATTGTCAATAGTTAGTTACAAAGCACCATCTATTAACCAATATAATATCAATATATGGCATTTTTCTATGCATTCTCAATCTTTCCGTAACAGATGATTCATTTGCAAAGAATCCACCGTATCATATCATACACATCTATTCTCACAAAAACATTGACACATCTTTAGAAATGACAAATGAAAAAGACTGCAATATATTTTTCGAACATTGTCTCAATCAACATCCAAAATATTAATGGTTCTAGGTCACCATAAAATGTCAAAAGAAGAAAAGAAAAAAGAGACAACAAAATAAGTTTCATTTCAAGCTGTCTTCATGTAGATCATTCTTGTGCCCTAGTACAACTGTAAGAGAAAAAGCATATTTAGTATAGAATTAATAATTATTGATATTGAAATAAGTAAAATTGAATAAACATAAAGAGTAAAAGCTTAGACTTGTGATAGGAAGCCCAGTATTTCCTGACTAGTAGTTCCATTTGAATTTTCATCCCCCAGTGTATCAGCCAATTATTCACCAGAAGTGCTACTTCAATATCCCATATAAAGAGTTCCACCTAGACCACCAAAGGCAAAAATATTGCTCTAAAATACAAGAAACAAAACAATCAAAAACCAAGCAAGCAAAAGGAATGAAACATGCTGATGAAAATATTGCATTTTTTTCAGCAGCTGTAGAGCATATGACATAGTCAGAATGTTGACGTAGAGTCCTTTTGCACACCATACCAGACAAGCAATTCCACAACTAGTAGTCAATAGAACAAGTTAGTATAAACCACAAACTTTCTAAGCTATTAGTAGTACAGTAAATCCACAAACCTTAAGTGTGGTATCAGATGAGTAGGATACTAGGCTATCACCCACAAGCACAGGATCATTGATCTGCTCAACAATGGAAACCTTCATGTTTTTTTTTTTAATTTAAGCAAAGACTCGTAAAGACAATATAGGGGGAGCGCATTAAACTGAATGTTCTCAAACCTAATAGTTCATCTACATTTCCATATTTCCCAAATAATAAGCATGGAGGAGTAAAGGCAGATAAAATGAAAGGGATTGGTGAGCTTAGAGTCCTGAATAGCCAGACAATTATATTGTCTTTATTCCCAGTAGCTATGTTAATAAAAACTGCATTAAAATAGACCAAAGTGAGGTTGTTATCTCACTCCTCACTAGAAGATGATTCAAATCTCCCACTATGGGGGAGGCACAACATGAACATCTAGAAAGAAAAGAGATCCCACAGTCTGCAATCCATGAATCCACAGAGATTGCAGAGTTTAAAATTCACCAAGTAAATATAGATTCTTTTGGAATAATGTGCAGAGTTTAGCTAGGTAGAATTAAACAGGGATGTCTGATGGCATCAAGAGGAGCCCCATGCAAGTTTTAATCTCCATTCTTGAACATATTCGACTCATTCTCAAAAACTATGAACATACCAGATAATCAATTCCACAACTAGTAGTCAATAGAACAAGTTAGTATAAGACACAAACTTTCTAAGCTATTAGTAGTACACTCGTAAATCCACAAACCTTAAGTGTGGTATCAGATGAGTAGGATACTAGGCTATCACCCACAAGCACAGGATCATTGATCTGCTTAATAATGGAAACCTTCTTGTTTTTTTTTTAATTTAAGCAAAGACTCTTAAAGACAATATATAGGGGGAGCGCATTAAACTGAATGTTCTCAAACCTGATAGTACAACAAGATTTCATATTTCCCAAAGAATAAGCATGGAGGAGTAAAGGCAGATAAAATGAAAGGGATTGGTGAGCTTAGAGTCCTGAATAGCCGAGACAATTATATTGTCATTATTCCCAGTAGCTATGTTAATAAAAATTGCACTAAAATAGACCAAAGTAAGGTTGCTATCTCACTCCTCGCTAGAAGATGATTCAAATCTCCCACTGTGGGGGAGGCACAACATGAACATCTAGAAAGAAAAGAGATCCCACAGTCTGCAGTCCAAGAATCCACACAGATTGCAGAGTTTAAAATTGACCATGTAAATATAGATGCTTTTGGAATAATGTGCAGAGTTTAGCTAGGTAGAATTAAACAGGGATGTTTGATGGCATCAAGAGGAGCTCGATGCAAGTTTTAATCTCCATTCTTGAACATATTCGACTCATTCTCAAAAACTATGAACATACCAGACAAGCAATTCCACAACTACTAGTCAATAGAACAAGTTAGTATAAACCACAAACTTTCTAAGCTATTAGTAGTACACTCGTAAATCCACAAACCTTAAGTGTGGTATCAGATGAGTAGAATACTAGGCTATCACCCACAAGCATAGGATCATTGATCTGCTTAACAATGGAAACCTTCATGTTTTTTTAATTAAGCAAAGACTCTTAAAGACAATAATATAGGGGGAGCGCATTAAACTGAATGTTCTCAAACCTGATAGTACAACTAGATTTCCATATTTCCCAAAGAATAAGCATAGAGGAGTAAAGGCAGATAAAATGAAAGGGATTGGCGATCTTAGAGTCCAGAATAGCCAGACAATTATATTGTTTATTCCCAGTAGCTATGTTAAAAAAATTGCATTAAAATAGACCAAAGTAAGGTTGCTATCTCACTCCTCGCTAGAAGATGATTCAAATCTCCCACTGTGGGGGAGGCACAACATGAACATCTAGAAAGAAAAGAGATCCCACAGTCTGCAGTCCAAGAATCCACAAAGATTGCAGAGTTTAAAATTCACCAAGTAAATATAGATGCTTTTGGAATAATGTGCAGAGTTTAGCTAGGTAGAATTAAACAGGGATGTCTGATGGCATCAAGAGGAGCCCGATGCAAGTTTTAATCTCCATTCTTGAACATATTCGACTCATTCTCAAAAACTATGAACATACCAGACAAGCAATTCCACAACTAGTAGTCAATAGAACAAGTTAGTATAAACCACAAACTTTCTAAGCGATTAGTAGTACACTCGTAAATCCACAAACCTTAAGTGTGGTATCAGATGAGTAGGATACTAGGCTATCACCCACAAGCACAGGATCATTGATCTGCTTAACCATGGAAACCTTCATGTTTTTTTTTTATTTAAGCAAAGACTCTTAAAGGCAATAATATAGGGGGAGCGCATTAAACTGAATGTTCTTAAACCTGATAGTACAATAGATTTCCATATTTCCCAAAGAATAAGCATGGAGGAGAAGGCAGAAATGAAAGGGATTGTGAGCTTAGAGTCCTGAATAGCCAGACAATTATATTGTCTTCATTGCCAGTAGCTATGTTAATAAAAATTGCATTAAAATAGACCAAAGTAAGGTTGCTATCTCACTCCTCGCTAGAAGATGATTCAAATCTCCCACTGTGGGGGAGGCACAACATGAACATCTAGAAAGAAAAGAGATCCCACAGTCTGCAGTTCAAGAATCCACAGAGATTGCAAAGTTTAAAATTGACCAAGTAAATATAGATGCTTTTGGAATAATGTGCAGAGTTTAGCTAGGTAGAATTAAACAGGGATGTCTGATGGCATCAAGAGGAGCCGATGCAAGTTTTAATCTCCATTCTTGAACATATTCGACTCATTCTCAAAAACTATGAACATAAATAGAGAATTACATGCCACCCTTACAATTGTTCAATGTTTTTAAAAGGACTAGGTGGCGAGAGTAGATGGCCCCTTCCTATGACTAGTCAAAGTGATTAGGCATTGCGTCGATGCCTCAAGTCTAAGTTGGTTGTTTTTAAGAATTTCTGTTTAATTTCTGAGGGACGACCCTCCATGGAAAGTTGAAATTGATGGGACCTTTTTTCTGGCAGAGTTATGGATCCTAGCTACTACCACTTTTTGAAAAGTAAATAAAGATAGAAAAATCATACGATAGTGGAGATATTCTCACTGTCCCTAGACTGCATCCACTTGTAGACCTCGAAGATTCATGCACCTTCGTTGCCAAAAGCCAGAGGAAACAAAGAAGCACATTAGCAAATGGGGCCAGACGATGAACCTACTGTCAGCGTGCACGAAGATGGAGATAGAGGAATCTATCGTGTGCACACAAGGGCGATGGCACATCTCCGGCGTAAACGCAATGGGCCGACCGTATGTCGATGGGTCACATAGAAGAGGTGCACAATGATGGAGTTTCAGCCGGTGACGAAGAAATCGCTAGAGGACGACACAAACGCCGGTGGCGGCTACAGCTGGCTTGCAGAGCATGAGGGGGGCAATGGGGGCATCCAAGCATGCGCGTAAAGGGGCCGCCGTCGACACGGGTCAGTGCACGAGGATATTCGACTGGCGATATGGAAATTCCAGGAGGAGAAAATGGACAACAGCGGCTCCTGCGGTGGCTCGCACGGCGTGAGGGCGGGTGGTCGTCTGCGAGGATGGAGCAGCGGCTCTTGGGGCATGAGGACGCCGTCGAAGGCATCTGCGAGGAAGGAGCGGCAGTTGCTGCGGTGGTTCATGGAGCCGTGAAGGTGTGTGAGTGGTCGTTCCGTGAGGTAGGATGCAACAAGGAGGATTATTTCTTGGAAAAGTTACCACAGGAGATAAGATTCAAATATATTTCACTTCCCCCCAAAGCCATCTGTGATTCCAAAAAGACTTTACAACTAAAAAATATTCTACTAAGGTATTAGTCACCCGATTTTGATATTTGGTAGCTTATGCTTAAAATTACTGTTAATTAGAAGCTAATAATATTACTATTAAATGTAATAGTTACTATAGCTCTTGAGTGGGTTTATTAGCAGCATTTTTTATAAAATGCTATTAATTAGCAGCAAATATACATTGGCTGCTAGTAAAATGGCCGCTAAAAGTTCAATTTGGCATATCCAAGCTTCAAGCTCTAAGCTGTAGGATTATCCCTCCAACTCTAGGGTTCTCCATTATGTCAAGACTCCAAGCTTCTCCAGCAGGTTGCCTTTTGGATAGGAAGATCATAAGGTTCGGCCAGAAAGGGCCATATGGCTTATTTAAGGGGTCTTTGATCCCATTTAGGACCCTTTCTTTATTCCCATAGAAGGGACAAAAGGAGACAGAATGTACAATCTGGCCATACATAGGCCATGCCCAAACCATACTCTACCATACCTAACATTGACTTGGTCTGCAAGAAGGACAAACAACAAAGATCTGTCATACTTTAGGCCATGCCCTTGTCATACTTACCCTTGACTTGGTCTGAAAAAGGACAGACCCACCATACCAAGGCCATGTCTATGTTGACTTATTTCTGGGGAAAGGACAGGGGTAGGTAAGGACCACCCATGCCTTTTTAGAATTTGAATGTCAAAAGACTAGTGTTCAAGGGCTACATCGATTGCTGATGAAGCCACCTATCAGTTGTGGAAGGGATTACTTCGATTGGAGAACAAAATCCTCCATCGATTGTTGTTTAATAGGCCATATTAAAAGGGTCAATCGGTTGGCAAACAAGGCCAATCAATACACATACTCCTATCGATTGCTGAGTAACAAGACAATCGATTGTTGAACAACCAGACAATTGATTGTCAAATAACAAGGCAATCGATTGTTGACTAACAGGACAATCGATTGGTGACGGAAAAACATCGATTACTTGCCAACATCGATTGGTCAGGAACATTGATTTTTGAAGGAAAATATCGATTGCTCATTTAGAACATCGATTATTGAAGGAAAAACATTAATTGCTCATTTAGAACATCGATTGCTCGTTTAAAACATCGATTACTGAAGGAAAAACATCGATTGTTCAGGTGAACATCGATTATTGAAGGACAAACATCGGTTACATAGAAGGCAATCAATTGGCACTTCGTCATGCATGTTTTCAGTGTGATCAGTCGAATCCAACTTCGTCATATACAAAGTCTTAACTTCGTCATGCATGGTTTCTTCGTGGTCAGTCGAATCTAGCTTCCTCATATATGAAGTCTCACTTCGTCATATCTGAAGTTCTACTTTGTCATATCCGAAGTGTCTACTTCAGCTCACTGCATTATATTTCATCATATACGAAGTCTCACTTCGTCATATCTAAAGTTCTACTTCATCATATCTGAAGTTCTACGTCGTCACATCCGAAGTTTCAACTTTGGCTGATTGCGTTATATTTCGTCATATACAAAGTCTCACTTTGTCATATCCAAAGTTCTACTTCGTCATATCCAAAGTTTCTACTTCGGCTGACTGCATTATATTTCGTCATATACGAAGTCTCTCTTCATCACATCCGAAGTTATACTTCGTCATATCTGAAATTCTACTTCAGCAGACTGTGTTATATTTCATCATATATGAAGTCTTACTTCGTCATATCTGAAGTTCTACTTTGGCTGACTGTGTTATATTTTGTCATATACGAAGTTTCACTTCGTCATATCTGAAGTTCTACTTCGTCATATCTAAAGTTCTACTTCAGCTGACTAAATTATATTTTGACCAGTCAAAGGGCTGGTGAGTTGTAACTAGCAAGGGGTACCAGTGTTCCCTTTTCATGAATTTCTCACTCATCTCAAGACTTCTTGGCTCATTTACTTTAATTATCCTAATTGAGACATTACTCAATGTTGTCCACTAATTTTTCCCTATTTATTTGGGATTTAAAAATCTATGTTGTTACACTTCATGTCGCCTTCTAGTTGCAACTTGTCGACCTGGCGCAACCATAATTTGTCTTCTGGTTGACTTTTCAAGCCAAATCTGACTCCTACTCAAATGAGATTTGACATAGGGGTTTTTTGGAAGTTAATACCCTCCGTGTAGTGAACCAAATTGGATGAAACAACTTTTATTAGTTAATAGACTTCCTAACCAACCTACAGTAACAAGGAATTAGAAAACAATAAGCATTTAGCATGGTAAATATGCATATCGGGACTGTCTATGAAAAACTGACATAGTCATCTTTTCTGGTTTAATTCTCCCTACATATGTAATAAAATTGGGGCTTTTGGTATTATTTGAAAGTAGACTTGAAGAGGATTATATAGTAAGAAAATCAAGATTTTAGATTGACTGTAGCATGAGTTCTAGACTTTGCAAGACAAATGATGTGTTTGACTCTCACATATAAATTAACAAAATGATCATGTATGAAACAATACGATGAAATCACTTAAAACAAATTGGGAAAAATAATATAAACATGATCTAGGCATGTCAATCTACAAATGAACAAGTTTAATTAAAATTTGGCTCAAAGACTACCTACGTTTTGGTGAAAAGATTAAGTCATTCTTCAAGGAACCCTAGAATCGACAGTCATGCACTCTTTCTCTTAATTCTCCTAATATACGGCAAAAAAGGGGGAAATATTCTGAATTGAAACTAGACTCGAAGGGCTTTCTGAAGATATATGATATGTCAGGTTTGGTTGAGGTTTTACTAACCTTTGATGGTAGACAAGCCAAGTCTTCTATCAAGGTAGTAGCAGATATGAGTTAAAGGAGAGCATGAAGATCTCCTTACACCAGCCTTCTCCTCAGGATTCACAGCCTCTAGAACATCCCAAGCAAACCCTAGGGACGTCCCATGGAAGAGATTGCTCGATTTATAGAGGGATGTGTGTTTATTAGTCATAATAGGATTAGGAAACTAAAGCTACGAATATTGGAAAATTTTACCATCTTTTTGAGATTTCTCTCTCAATTTATGATGGAGACATATTAGGAAACCTTTCTCAAGATTGTACCTACGATTTGGGCACTCTTGATGGCCCAATGATGCTGTATTGGGTGAGAATGTATCTTTTAAATCTCAATTAGTTGAGATTTTCAAATTTTGGAGTAATTTCCTATCTTTAATTTATGCATGGCTCAAAGACCTCTCATGACCCGTTTCTTTCATTGGGATGTTAATACACATTATTTAGAGTCTATTTATAATTTTTACTTTTCTTTTTTTATCTATTTTTATACATGTGATAATGAGTTTTTGACTTATTTATCTTAAACTCAGTCCAAAAAAATTTTCTTGACCCAATTTTCTTTATGGGTAGTTAGATAATATTATTTAATGTCTAACAATTACTTTTATGAAATTTTTAGATGCGTATTTGCACATTGCAATAACAGTGCATATATTGTTAACTAGTTTTAGATTATTAAATTGATTTTTTTCAATTTATCTTTAATTTACTAATTTCTAAAATTTTCGAGGTGCTACAGTAGCCGTAGTGACTACCTGACTATTAGCAATGATTTTGTAGCCATTGCAAATAGTTTGTAATAGCGGTGGCCATTTTTTTGGCTATAAAAACTTTTTGTGACGAGCTTTCTTAGAATAGATTGTGTGATAACGCTCAAGTCGTTGCATAAATTATATGTGATGACTATTCTAAGTATTTGCAATGGCTTACAACCATCTCAAATAAATCGATTTCTACTAGTGTCTCCCATTCTCTAGCCTCTTTCTTTTAAGCATGTTGAGGATCCTCCATGCCCTGCCTCCTCCTCCCCCACTCTATTGGGGTAGTTCGAGGGCACATGCTATATTGGCATGGCCTTAGGTGAGAGATGAAGCATCGTCTAGCATTGTCGAGGCGTGGATGAAACCAAATTATACTAATTCTGGTATCCTAAGAGAGAGGGCATGTTGGGCAGGGGAGGGGGCCATTTCCTGGTGGGGCGAAGGCCTAGACAGTAGGTGAGGCTAGGGCTGTTCAGAATTCGGTTCAAACCGAAAAATCAAACCGAACCGACCAGTTCAGTTCGGTTCGGTTCGGTTCGGGATCTTACACAGTTCAGTTCGGTTTCAGTTTCTAAAACCGAATATATGTATTAGAAGTGTAATATATACTGAAATGAACCATAGCGCGGTTGGTTAAGGCATGCAGCAAACCGCCCGCCCGCTGGCGCGGGTTCGAAACTCACTCCGCCCGTGCGATTTTTTCTAAAAAAATTGAGAATTCCTGTAGCCAAGAATGAATAGTGGTGAGCCTTACTATAGCTCTCGAGATTGATGACTCGACCTTGGTGACAAGAGAGTCATTTAAGGGATGACGGGTCCGAAAGATTGGGCTTTGGTGGGCGAAGCCTACATCTTTCCTTCAACATGGGCCACCACCAAGAAGAGGGGCAATGGTTGTGTGTTGTCTCCGTTCTCCTGCCTTGATGGTACGAGAAAGTGGGCTCAAAAAATGCATTTATGTTTAGTATGAAACTTAGAGAAATTAATTGAACTATGATAACCATATCCATGCATTCAAACTGTCGTGTAAGGAGAGAATTCCCGAGTTATATACGCCTATAAACGTTAACTAACAAGAAAGCGAGAAGCTTTTACAGCTCACTTATACTTACATCCGACTCATCATTGGGTGCATAAAATCTTCTTGTTAATACCTTTCTGAGTCTACATTTGAAAACATAAAAGATGGAAAGAAATTGTCTCTTATTAGGTCCGAGTCTTCTGATAGGGAAGCATGGTTGGCTCAAAGAACCCAAGGTTGGTTCAAGCGCTTCAGACAAATCTCTCTCCGGCCGGCTGCAATAGAGAAAGCAATAGTACTCTCTAGAGTGCATGAGGAACAGTATTGCCTCATCACACTCTGTGCATCTAAAACAACGGGGAGGACGGGAATCATGTGTTACATCTCTCTCTCTCTCTGGCTCTCCATGTAGATGTGGGCGCGTTGGGCGAAGTTCTTAGTTGAAAATATATTTTTTCTTTATTGTCTAAATTAGTGAAAGTTGTCTGATAGAAGATAGACCTAAGTAATTTTTGAAGAGCTACATATGCCCTAATCAAATTCCTTTTCGAAACTTTGGTTGGAAGCTGAGAAACCGCAGAATGATTATCGTCCAACCTGTAATAATTATATACCCTCCTCCTTCAATGGAAATGTAAGGATCGAAAGTTTCAGTATGAGGTGTTTCCAGCAGGAAGGTTGCAGCAAATAAATGGGCAGCAAGCTTGGGGGTCTACCTACATGTTGGAAAGGATGACGGAGGCAGAAGTTAGAACCATTTAGCTACAATGATATTCAAATGCGTTGTCATACAGAGAATCCGGTGCAAGAAGCGCTCTTCCTCCGGCCCCCTATAAAACCCCATCGTTGGCTCTGTTAATTGGGCCCTCCCCATATGCCCACCTCCTCCGACCCCTCTCTTCTCCCACACTCCCTCCGCCCGCCCCTTATCCCTCCGACCTCTCTCAGGCCAACGCCATCAATAGCTCATTTCCTCTCCCCACTCTTCTCCAGCCCTTGTACTCCCTTCTTGAACACCAACCAATCCGCGCCCTGCGCCCTGCGCCCCCAACCCCCCACACCCCAAGGAAATGGTTCTCTGTGTGAAGAGTAAGCTGTAATCCGAGAAGGGTGCAATGGTTCAAGTGTATTCTTCTTTTGAGTACATATTGGTGTACGCATGGTGCAGGATGAGGCCTTGGCGAGAAGAAAGGTGAATCGGCTGTGCCTGGCTCCCTGTATGCCACACGTATGGATCAATCCACGGCGTGATTGGCTAGTCTGGGTGGCGTGCGAGGAGCCAAGCATACCTCTCTCTCTCTCTCTCTCTCTCTCTCTCTCTCTCTCTTGCTGTCGCACTCGCACGGACACACACACACATACACGCATGACATGATGTGAACATTCTAAACCATATACAACAGGTGCATGTAGAAATGGACATGTCATTCAGCTCATGCAGAGGTGGGTCATTCTTACTATGTTTCAGCGATGCTAACTGTCAACATAGAGAATACATATATTGGTTTCTCCATACTTGAAGGAGATCATCTGAACTTAAATGTCTTACATGAATTTCACACGATTTCCCCAAGTAATTTTTCTAGTTGATTTATCGACTTACAGATGGCTTGGGTCTATTAGAAGTGTTCATTTTTTCCACCAGTACGTTTCATCCTTCGGCCTTGTTTTTCTTTGATGATATCTTTTTCTTTGTCTCTTGCAGCAGGTGCACATCAGAATCATAACCCAGTGTCTGCAAGTAACATGGAAGAAAAATCTATAATTCTCCATCACCCTTTTGGAATGGGCGTTACTTTTGGTCTTGCACCTAGCTGGACCTATCCATTACCGACTTGACACTACTCTCAGGGTCTCATCAGAAGAGATTCGTTTTCACACAGGGTCACTCATCTGTATCTCTTCTTCTTGGAACCCAAAAAAAAAAAAATCTTCTTCGAAAACGTTTACACATTAATACATGTATTTCAATTTTCATAGAATGATGCCATACGTAGAACTATGCAATTGTAATGTCTGTTATGGCTCTAACATCCGCAAACTCTAAATACATCTTCGCGAATATACGATGTGTGAGTTTTCCTAAAGATATTCATGATGAGAATCTCAAGAACTAACTCCTATTTTATGTGTTCATTGATTAGAGGAAGTCTTTCTGCATTCTAAGAGTCCATGAATGTGTGTACATATTCATAGATGATTGAATGTCCTATCACATTAAAATAATAGACATCTAATCACATGTAATGTGCGCACACACACCTCTCATAAGATGTAGGCGAAGACTTCCTCTATTGATTACGAAGTATCGATTCCTCACACCCACATAAACGGAGCTTTTTTGAGCCGTTGCTTCCATGCCTCTCAGAACACCAATTATTCCAGGAAAGCTTCAATATCTCATAGTCATGAGGTTTCTCATATTCCTACGTCTTCCACATCCTTCACAGTATTCGTACCCGACCTCATTATGGCTTCTTAATATTTCTGTATGCGCTTCCTGCATCCAGAGGAGCGCATACAAGTTGCCCTCATCAGGTTAATCAGACAGTCTAGCAGACTACATTGCTGCCTCCCGAACAGCTTTTGTTTCCAACTTCCAATGGCTCAGCTACCGAAACCTAAAGAAGGTTAAAGCTACAGGACTCCCTCACCCAGGATTTCTTCACCATAGGTCTCTCTCTCTCTCTCTCCTCTCTCTCTCTCTCTCTTATCCATCCGTCCATCTTCATCATACTCTGATATTATTCGGGGCCGGTGTCTGCTAACTTTTGTTTCCATCCCAGCAAGCGTGTTCCTCCATAGAGCAGCCTTGCATTTTTTCGAGGACTGAAACACACTGTCCTTTCAAACCCAGACCGACCAGAAGCGGGGGTCAGCAAAACCACTTGAAACTCTCGTAGAGTTGAGGGGTGTTGTAGTCTTTCATCTCGCCTCACGCTAACATTGGCACAGCAGCAAGTGTGTTCCCGCGGTTGCAACCCCACCAGCCTGCTCGCCTCCACGTGACTTCTTTTGACATCTAAGAGCATGCTTCGGAAATGCCCCTGGCTCCCGCCGCTATCTACTACCCGTTCCCCGGAGGGTCGATGAACGATGCAAAATACTTTAACATATGGCTGATGGCGGCAGACAGAGGAGAGTGATGACATCCAGACATGGACGAATATGCCTGCGTCCGCCCATGTGGTGCCCCAGGCTGTCTTGGGAACTTACTCAGTTCGCTTTTTTCTCGAGTTTTTCCTTTCGTGTATTTATATATAATATATATATATATATATGCACTCACTCCGTCAGACACCTGGATCAATTTGAAAATTCATCATTAATTACAATTTCGTTTGCTGTCTTAGCTGTCAATTAACATGCATGAGTATTAGATTCATCGTTGCAATTTCATTTGCAGTATTTATTTGCATGTCAATTAACATTCATGCTTATCTAGTTCATCCTTGAAACATGTCAATTATCATGCGTGCTATGTACATATCCTTCTTATCATGCTTCAATTCTGCTAGCAAATATGTGCAATCTCTTAAACAGAGACAAACCACAAAACGAAAATGTTTCGACCTATATATGAAAACGCGCGGTGGTGGGCAACTATGAAAAAAAGAAAAGATATTTGTGAAGCATATATATGAAAGTAAACTCTGAGTTTTCACAACATATTGTATACAATGTTTTAGCAGTGAAAGATCAATATTACTTGGTATATGATTTTTTTATTGCAAGAATTTTTTTTACACGTGGATTGTGAGAATATTTTTACAATAAATATTTCTTACGATTCTTTTAACCGAATGAAGAACTTGGAGGAGGCATTTATGCATAAGTTACATAGGACAGAGATGCAAGCTGTTGCAGGAAAGGTGTGGTTACTTTGATAGATTCATCCTCACTGTTCACCCAATGGGTTAAAATTCGGAGGTATGGTTTTATCACTTCCGGGGAATAAAAATTCCAGGGTTTTCAGAGCCCCCATGGAAGGCGGGCCATCCTGACTGATCACTGAGGTGCAGCAGATACATTTTGCCTCTTGATGATGCACAGCGATGGAGTCTGCAGCTGGCTGTTGTGAGGTCACCTGCAGACTGCATATCCCCTTTGTTCCTCCTGCGCTCGTCTGGGCCACACCACCCTCATCCCTCTTGTCTTTTTCATGTTGTCACTCCTTTGATGATGACCTTAATTTCCTTGCCGCTGAAGAGGATACCCGCTGCAGCTTTTTCTTAAATGATCTGTTCATCCTCCATCCGATTCCCAAATTATCCATAATATATATATATATATATATAATTAAGGTAAACAAAAGAGTGAAATTATTTTTAGCATAGACGTACATGCTTAACCATCTTTAAATATGATTTGAAAATACTACACGTCAAGTTATGTTCATAACAAAGATAATCATAAGGACAATCATTATAATTTCAACCACAATCAGTAAAATTATTGCACAGGTAATTATCAAGATATTTGAACTAATATATCTGAAATAGCAATAGATAATATAATGTCAATCAATATTAAGACATAGTCGATGTACAAAAAGTAATCGATCTCTAAGAGCAATTGATGTTCAAAAACAATCTATGAAGACAATCGATGTTTGAGTATAACTGTAATCGATGTTTAAGCAGGACAATCACAACAAGGAAAAGTGGGTTTTCCGACGGAATCATTCCGTCGAAAATCGGCCGGAAATCCGTCAGAAAATAGACCTTCAGACAACTTTCTGGCGAACGACCGACAGAAAAAGTCCGTCGAAAAAATAGCATAAAAAATTACCGATGGGACAAAAATCTGTCGGCAATCTGTCGGTACATCTGACAGAATATCCATCTGAAAATTCCTTCGACGGAATTTTCTGACGACAAAAAAGAGTCGGTAAATTCCGACGGAAAGTTCGGTGAGAAAATCCATCGGAACTTTCGACAGATTCACCGACAGAAATAACCGTCTATAGTAGGTAACTTCTGATAGAAATTGTCGTCGGTAAACCACCGGAATTTTCGACGGTTTTGCCGATGGATACATTTCGTCGGCAGTCTTGTGTGCCGACGTTGTTTCTGACGGATACTGTCCGTCGAAAAATCCGTCGGAAATAGACCACTTAATTTTTTAAAAAATATAATTAAATTAACAATGATAAATTATAAATTCTTCTAAAAATTTAATACATTCCGCAACAAATAAAAATTAACATAAAATCATCGATCACAACAATATAAATAATACATAATAATAAGAAATAAAAATCAAGAAAGGTCCGTTGGATCGTTCGCTGTCCTCGCCTAATGATGGTTAGCTGTCGAAGGATTCTATATTAAAAAAAATAAATATTAGAAACATAAAAATATATATATATATATATTTCAAAAATTTAAATTTAAAACATATGAATATTCACTAAGTTAATTAGAAAATATTTATGATCTTTTACACTTGAATTTTATTTTAGAATAGTGGTTGAGCGCCGAACCCAATCCGGCAATCCAATAGAATTCCGTCAATTCTCACACGTCACTCTCACCAACCCGGTCGGGTCGGAGCGAACGACACACCGATCGGATCCCTATTTTTGATTTTGACCCATAGGTTGCATGTTCTGATCCTTTACACTTAGGTTTTCTATAGATTAGTGATTTAAGCGCCGAACCCAAACTGGGAATCCGATTAGGATTCCGTCAGTTCCCATACGTCACTGTCATCCATCCGGTCGTGTTGCAGTGAACGACACACTGATCAGATCCCTATTTCTGATTTTGGACCCCCAGGATGCGTGTTCTGATCTTTTACACTTAGATTTATTTTAGATTAGTGATTTGAGCGCCGAACCCAAACAGGGAATCCGATTAGCATTCCGTCAGTTCCCACACATCACTATCAACCAGTCATGTCAGAGCGAACGACACTCCGATCTGATCCCTATTTCTGATTTTGGACCCCCGGGTTGCATGTTTTTATCCTTTACACTTATATTTTTTTTAGATTAGTGATTTTAGCGCCGAACCCAAATTGGAAATCCAATTAGGATACCGTCAGTTCCCACACGTCATTGTCACCCACTCGGTCGTGTCGGAGCAAACGGCACGCCGATCGGATCCCTATTTCTGATTTTGGACCCCCGAGTTGAGTGTTTTGATCTTTTACACATGTTTTTTTAATATTAGTGGTTTGAGCGCCGAACCCAATCTTGGAATCATAATAGAATTTCGTCATTTCTCAGACATCACTCTCACCCACCCGGTTGTGTCGGAGGGAATGGCATGCCGATCAGATTCCTATTTCTGATTTTGGACCCCCAGGTAGCGTGTTCTAATCCTTTACACTTAAATTTTTTTTAGACTACTGATTTAAGCGCCGAACCCAAACCGGGAATCCGATTAGGATATCGTTAGTTCCCACACATCACTGTCACCCACTCGGTCGTGTTGGAGAGAACGGCACGCCGATCGGTTCCCTATTTCTGATTTTGGACCCCGAGTTGCGTGTTTTGGTCTTTTACACATATTTTTTTTTTATTAGTGATTTGAGCCGAACCCAAACCGGGAATCCGATTAGGATACCGTCAGTTCCCACACGTCATTGTCACTCACCCGGTCATGTCGAAGCAAACGATATGTCGATCGGATCTCTATTTCTGATTTTGGACTCTCGGGTTGCGTGTTTTGATCATTTACACATGTTTTTTTAAGATCAGTGGTTTGAGCGCCGAACCCAATCTGAGAATCCGAATGAAATTCCGTCGATTCTCAATTGTCACTCTCACCCATCCGGTCATGTCGGAGCAAATGGCACGCCGATTGGATCAATATTTTTGATTTTGGACCCCCAGGTTGCATGTTCTGATCCTTTACAATTTTTTTTTTAACTAGTGATTTGAGCGCCGAACCCAAATCGGGAATCCAATTATGATACCGTCAGTTCCCAAACGTCACTATCACCCACTCGGTCGTGTCGGAGAAAATGACACACCGATCAGATCCCTCTTTCTGATTTTGGACCCCTGGGTTGCATGTTTTGATCCTTTACACTTAAATTTTTTTAACATTAGTGGTTTGAGTGCCGAACCCAATCCGGGAATCCGAATAAAATTTTGTCAATTCTCACATGTCACTCTCACCCACACGGTCGTGTCGGAGTGAACGACATGCCGATCGGATCCCTATTTCTGATTTTGGACCCCTAGGTTGTGTGTTCTGATCCTTTTCATTTAGGTTTTTTTTTAATTAGTGATTTGAGCGCCGAACTCAAACGGGGATTCCGATTAGGATTCCGTCAGTTCACACACGTCACTGTCACCCATCCAGTCGTGTCGGAACGAACGACATGCCGATTGGATCCCTATTCCTGATTTTGGACTCCCGGGTTGCGTATTTTGATCCTTTTCATAGATCTTTTTTTTATACATATCAGGTGGCTTTTTTATCCTTCCATAAGTTGATTGTATAAAGGGACCTTCTTTTTATGCTTCTTAATTTGGAATTTTTTCCCCTTTTGAGCTCTTTGGACAATATCTCACCAACTTCTTAAACAAAAAATAATAATATTTTTCACTCTACTTCTTAATCAATAATTGGGTTTTTTTTAAGATTAGTGGTTTGCGTGTTTTAACAGTTTAGATTAGTGGTTTCATTTCATTCAAACTATATGAAATTAATAGTAATACTGACCTCAGGGGCTTGCTGTGAGGGGCCTGCTCCTCGGATGGCAGCGACCACCTACTCGACCATGGCGCCAAGGTGCAGCTATAGCTCTTCCCAGATGAGGGTTCTAATGTTCGATCCACCATTGCCGGGCGTCGCAGCAGATGAACTCACGTAGGCCAGAGAAGCGAATGAACTCGCATATGTGGACAACACTGGAGTAGTACCCAGGTTGTCCCCAAAGTCATACACTCGGCCCTTCCTCAGCCCTCCCACTACGTTGACCTAGGCCTCCGGATCCAAGTCTGGCTGGGGAGTGCCCTCTACATAGCGATATGCCATCGTCCTATCATAGGTCTCCTGTAGAACAAATTAAAAATATATTATTCAAATCATATTTTTTTAATATCTAAATTGAATTCAAAAATTATATTTTGACTTACGGAAATCGTGCAAGCACTCTCGCTGACATAGTCATCTATCTCCTTCCGCTTATGAGTTCGATCAAATAACTCGCGAAATGTAGGGGCACGCTCAAGCTCGTGACACTTACAATTCAACAAAAGTAGTTAGTTTCACAATAATAATTAATGTATTAACAAATTGAACAATAATATGCTTACCAATTTCTGGTTGTGGGTCGCATAAGATACTGACCCACTAGTATGCACATTCTTCTTCGGATGAGCTGCTCGATTGCGTTTAGTGGCATGTGACCTCTCCTGCCATGGTCCAGTAGCCCAACGATGACAAAGGGACTCCTAATAGTCCCTCCTCATCCACACTGGGCCGTAATCCATCCAAGTCGTAGGATCCTCACTGCCTGTGGTCTTCGATGCCTTGTCCCAGGCCTCCCACATCAACTTTCTGAAATTAGTCTGGGCAGTAGACTCCCAGATGACTCGTGCTCGAGGGAGATCCTCCGGTCTCATGAACATGTACCTCCGCTATTTAGAAATGAAATTACTCAACTTTGTGCACCCAACAAAGAGAGATAGTAATTAAAGAAATGACTTCAAATCAGTAAAAAATAATAATACCATGAACATATCAAATAACAGATCTCGGATAGATGGGGGAACTCTTTCCATGAGTCCACTGGTCCTGGAACGTGTGTGTGTAGCAACGATGTAATATAGTGGGAACCAGGATCTATCTTTCCCCTGCAATTGTACATTAATATGAATAGTAATATATAGAGTTTTGTGTTTGGATACATATATATATACCTGTCGCCGGGACAACCGGCGTAGTCAGCCGGGAGGCAGACCCTGCAAAATTATATACACGTTAGAAAATATAAAGTTAATATACATAGTATAATAAAAGAATTGAGTTGAGTACATATATACCTATCGGCGTAGACCCTAGGCCTACAGAAGTAGAGGGTGCACCGGACGAGGTGGACCCCCTCCCACTACATCCTCCACATACCATATCTCTATTGAGAACAATAAGAATATAACATGTCATCAGCACTCAAATTTGAAGTAGCTATTTAATAACATATAATTAGCAACAACACTCAGTTCTTACAAATTTTTATAATATTATCTATATTCATCATCAGATGCTGAAGATATGTCTAATTCAGCGTCATCTTTGTCATCCTCTTCGTCCTCATCATCGGTCCACTCTTCCTCCTCATTAGACTCCACCTCCCGCTCAACAACATGATCGTGAAGGGCATTTGGGTCAACTTATTCCTCTTCATTATCCTTATATAAGCATATTGGTTCATTTATATCATCTACACTGAACTACGTAGAAGGGGCGAACTCTCGTGCATCATTCCGGTCTGATTAGAAAAAATTGTCATTAACATCTTCGAGCTCTATATCAGCCAGGAGAAGCTCATACTCAGGGAATAGCCTTGTTTTCACTCTACAAGCAGCCCACCAATCTCTCAATTTGAGGGACGAATCGTTCAAATAATAAACTTGTTGGGCTTGTGCCTCCAGAATGAATGGCTCATACGTACTTAACTTGGACTTACGTTTGACATTGACGATCTCATATGTTGTGTCATTACGAATAGAGGTCGGATCGAACCAATGACACTTGAAGAGAAGTACATTGTTGCCTTGTCTCGAAAATTGCAGTTCAATGACTTCTTCGAGAATGCCATAATAGTCTACTTCATTTTCATTGTAGGAACTTCCCTTCACACATACGTCGTTGTTCATCATAGACTTATTCCGTCCATAATCTCTCATGTGAAATCGGTATCCATTCACAGTGTAGCCTGGATAGACACGTACAATCTTCGAGGGCCCATAACTGGTCTCCTGTACTCTTGAATCAGTAATAAAGCCTTGTTCAACCTATTATTAAAAAAAGGGACAGACAATGACAAATTACAACAACTAATTATGCATAAGAACATAACACTTATGCATCAAAATATTTAGACACTTACTTGATATCTTAACCAAGTAGCAAAAGACTTCTCCCATTCCTTTTCAACCTGCACGTCAGTCAGACGTGGATTCTGTTGCAGTATGACTGAGTCAAACTCTCTACAATGAAAATGCAACACAACCTCTAAGTTCTACAATTTGAAAGCAAATGAGGTATATACATAAAGACATTAGTGTTCAGAGCTTACTCAATGTAAGGGTCTAGTTCTGTGCAATTCATGAAGATGTAGATCACCGCAGCAACCAACTCTCTGTCTTCGAGTGCGCGAGTAGAAGAATATACGAACGCTCGTCTGGGATACTTGAATATAGAGAGTCGGTCAGGCACATTAGAATCTCCACCATCATCATTACGTGGAGGTTGAGTGCGTCGAGTTCGTATTTCCATGTGAAAGTACATTGAATAAAAGTTCGATATCTCTTCAATAAGGTATGCCTGGGTAATGGAGCCCTCAACATGTGCTTTGTTGCGGACCTTCATTTTAAGATCGTGCATGCACCTAAAACAACAATTCAAATGAATACATATGAAATATAAAAGAGCATCATAATGTGAATAAATTGAGACATAGGAATATACCTCTCAAACGGATACATCCATCGAAATTGTACTGATCCTCCGACTCTAACCTCATATGGCAAATGGATGATCAGGTGCTCCATTGAATCAAAGAATGCTGGAGGAAATATCTTCTCTAATTTACAAACTGTCTGTACTATATTTTGCTCGATATTTTGCAAGTCATGAAGTCTGAGTTCTGATGCGCATAAAATCCTGAAGAATTGACTCACCTCGGTCATTGCTCCCCATATCTGCTTCGGCAACAACTCACCAAAAGCAATTGGAATCAATCATTGCATGAAAATATGGCAGTCATGACTCTTCATTCCATATATTTTCCCCTCGTTGACATTTACACAACGGGCAATATTCAAGACATATCCATCCGGAAATCTCAATTGCTTCAACCATTGACACACTTTCTTAATCTGTCAGGCCCTAAGCACATATAAAGCATTAGGTTGAACCACTTTTCCTTTGACATGCTGCAGTTCTAGTTCTGGACGTCTGCAAAGTACTTTTAAATCCATTCGTGCCTTGACGGTTGATGACCAAACTGTCCCCATAATAAATATTTCCATTTATTTATATATTAATTTTGATGATTAACAAAATAACACTAATGGATTACTTGAGCCTTGAGAACAGGAAATAAAAGAAAAATGAAAGTTCAAGACAATCTGGTAAGTCTCATCACACTTCTATCCAAGTCTTTGTATCGACTTCCTTGATAAGCAGAACGATTTCCTCTTTGACCGGAAAACTAAAAACAAATCGATATCGCATCGACTTCTTTGATAAGCAGAACGATTTCCTCTTTGACCGGGAAACTCAAAACAAATCGATTTCTTTAGAACTCGCAACGACTCTCTAGCCGTAACGATTTCTTTAGACCTCGTAACGATTTCTTTAGAACTCGCAACGACCCTATAGTCATAACGATTTCTTTAGAACTCGCAACGACTCTCTAGCCGTAACGATTTCTTTAGACCTCGTAACGATTTCTTTAGAACTCGCAACGACCCTATAGTCATAACGATTTCTTTAGAGTTCATAACGATTTCTTTACTGTTCATAACGCCTTGCTTTGTGTAACGATTTCGTGTAACGATTTCTTTACAACTTGATAGTCATAACGATTTCGTGTAACGATTTCTTTACAACTTGATAGTCATAACGATTTCGTGTAACGATTTCCTTACAACTTGATAGTCATAACGATTTCGTGTAACGATTTCCTTACAACTTGATAGTCATAACAATTTCGTGTAACGATTTCCTTACAACTTGATAGTCATAACGATTTCTTGTAACGATTTCCTTAGAACTCGCAACGACTTGCTTGTTGTAACGGCTTCATAAGTTATCACAACGATTTCTTTACAGTTCATAACGACTTGCTATAATTCATAACGATTTCATAAGTTATGAAGTCAGCAAAATTCTTTTTATCGAATTTCTTGATGTATCAGTATAATGCTTTTAATAGCGTTGAAAAGTCAAAGTCATATCTGTCCGTTGACTGCTATGCATTAAAGCTCTCTGATCGTATCTCCCATGCATGCAGACAATATCTTCCATTTCTATGCTACTCTGTCTACGTACTTTTTAGACAGAAAGGAGCTTTGCTATATACTGCAATATCTGTTCCATCTCAACTAACAATAGACAGCAGTCTTAGCTGTCCTCTATTTATTGATGATATGCTTACAGATATCTGACAAGACTCATCTGGACAACGTTGGACACAAGATACAAAGTTCTATGACATCTCTTTGGCGTGTACACAAGGATAAAAGACTGACGATCAGAAGCTTCCTCAGTGACCAGTCTAACGTACACAAGGATAAGAGACAACGGACACTTCAACGTTCGAATTTGAATCAGCAGTTTAAATAGAAGACTCAAGACGGAAAAGAGAGGGGGAGAGCAACAACGCTTGATTTCAGAAAAAGAAAGAAATCCATCTCTTCGAGTCTTCAGAAGAAAAACAAGAGCGAAGCTTCCACTCCAACGTTGTTCTTAGCTCTTAGCTCTCTATGATCAAAAAGAGTTTTTATTTATGAGAGCTTGTGTAGTCCTTGGAGAGAAAACCTTGTTAAATTTTTTTCTCTCTCGGGCCTTGGTAGCTTCAGTGTGTAGCTGGTCAACCTAGAGTCTGAAGTCTGTTTCCACACCCTTTTCTTATTTGGTTTGTTCCCTTCTGGACGAGGAAGACCTGGTGGTATCCAGGGTGGTTGTTGTTCCCTTCAGGCTGAAGGAAGACCAGTTGAGGCTGGGTGTAAGGATCCTTAAGGGGGATTGTACCCTTGGTAGTGAAATCCTGAGGTATTGCTCAGGACTGGACGTAGGTCTCCTGTGGAGAGGAGTTCCGAACCAGGATAAAAATCCTTGTGTCTTGTGGATGTGTTTTGTGTGATTGTTGTCTTGTTTGCTCTAACTCTAACCTTGTTATTAAGTTGTGCAATCCTTTCAGTAAACAGGTTTTAATCAGAGATCAAAGTTTTAAAAACCCATTCACCCCCCCCCTCTGGGCTAGCTAGCTGGGCAACAAGTGGTATCAGAGCATGTCTCTTCGACAAAGAAGAAGATCCAACGATCTGAAGAGCAAAGATCAATGGCAGCCCAAAGCAACTTCGAAGGTCAGTCAGTCAACAGGCCTCCCTTGTTCGATGGAGAAGACTACACCTACTGGAAGACTAGAATGGAATATTTTCTACAAGGTCATGATACACAATCTGGTCCATTGTAGAAGAAGGTGATCTTTTGGTCACAAACGCTAAGGCTCAGTGGACAGATGATGATAGGAAAGAATATCCTTAACTGCAAAGCCAAGAGCATATTATGCTGTGCCCTAAGCAAGAAAGAGTTCAATAGAGTCTCAGCCTGCAAATCCGCAATGGAGATGTGGGAAAAGCTCAGAATTACCTATGAAGGGACAGACAAGGTAAAGGAGACAAGAATAGATATTCTAGTAGCTCAATATGAAAGATTTCAGATGCAGACAGGTGAATCAATAACTCAGATGTTCAGCAGATTCACTAACATCACAAATGGATAGCTGGTTTGGGAAAGGTTTATGATGTACCAGATATGGTTAGAAAAGTCCTCAGATCTATACCATCTTCATGGACTCCAAAGGTAACAGCCATTGAAGAAGCCAATGATTTAAAATTAATGTCATTGGAAAAGCTAATAGGATCTCTCATGGCTCACGAGATAAACATGGAGAGATAGGAGAATCCTCCAGCAGAAGGAAACAATCAAATGCTCTCAAAGCAAGTGAAGATAATTCAGAAGAATCTTTGGATAATAGTGAGAGTAGTAAAGACAGTGATGATGAAGAAGCCATGCTGTCTCGAAGACTTCAAAGGATTCTAGCAAAGAAAAAGAAGTATCAGTCAGGAAGAAAATTTTTTAAGAAAAACAAAGACTTCAGAAAACCAGAAGTAAAGGATCAAAAGAAAGGAGAAGTGATCTGTTATGAATGCAAGAAGCCTGGACACATCAAGGCAGATTGTCCCATGATCAAAAAGAGTGATCACAAGAAGAAGGACAACTTCAGAAGATTTAAGAAGTACAAAAAGAAAGCAATGGCAGCTGTTTGGGAGAACAGCAGTGACTCAGACAGTGAGTCAAGCTCGAGCAGTGAAGGAAGAAGCCAACTTGGCTCTCATGGCCAACACCGAAGACAAGGTAACTCTGACTCTTCTTTTGATTCATGCAATGATTCAGATTCTGATAATTTGAAAATGCTTTTAATGAACTTTATGAAAAATACAATGAGTATGCAAATTACTTAAAACTAGTAAGAAAAATAAATCTGTTTAGAAAATACAAACTCAGACCTAAGAACAGAAAATGAAAAACTTGAAAAACAAATTACTGAACATAAAAGAAGAAATGAATTATTATGTGAAGATTTAAAAGAAAATAAAAAATAAATCATCTAGAAAAACAAGAAGACTTAGGTGAACTTAAAATAGAAATAGAAGACCAAATAAAGAAAATGATATCTATCAAGTACACTAGAAAAATTTACCAATGGTAAAACTCTTTAATATTAAAAGGTGCTAGGAGATCGGGTAAAAGAAAAATGGATTAGGATATACACCCCCAGACAATGAAGAAACCATAATATACCCTAAAACATATCCAACACCAAAATTTGTACCCGAACAAGATATAGCATACAAAGCTGATTTCAAATATATAGAAAAGTAACTAAGTTATCCTGCTGCAGTCACTGCAACAAGTTAGGACATATTAAAATTACATGCCCAACAAGACATAAAAAATGGATATTGAAAGGTAAAGTTGATGATACTAACCAATCAGGACCCAAAGAATTTGGGTACCTAAAGCTTGATGTTCTCATTTCAGGTTAACCCTCGAGCATCCAAATGGTATTTGGATAGTGGGTGCTCAAGGCATATGTCAGGCAACAAGAAGATATTATCGATCTCCAAGCTGAAGAAGGTACAGTCACCTATGGATAATGGAAAAGGGACTGTGATAGGAAGCGGTCTGTGAACATCAAAGGAAAATCAGTCATAGAGGATGTAATGCTGGTCAAAGGGTTAAAGCACAATCTCATCAGCATCAGCCAGTTGTGTGACAAAGGCCATCAAATTCAGTTTCAAGAATCAAAATGCAGTATCTTAAAGGATGGTGCAGTCATATTTGAAGCCTACAGAGAAAGAAATTGTATGTTCTATATCTCGAGGAACTCAAGGATCAAGATGTGTGTTTGGCAGCTAGTAAAGATCAATCAACTGAGTTGTGGCACAGAAGATTGGGCCACTGCAGCTTGGATGGGTTGAACAGCTCAGAAAGAGAAAACTAGTTGAAGGACTGCCAAAGGTAATTTCAGATTGGATAGCATTTGCAGACCCTGTGCAAAAGGAAAGCACACCAAGAGCTCCTTCAAATCAAAGACTGTAGTACCACCTCAAAGCCCTTAGAACTACTTCACATGGATTTATTTGGGCCAATGAGGACTACCAGTTTGGGAGGAAAGAATTTTGGATTTGTAATAGTTGATGATTATTCAAGATTCACTTGGGTATCCTTTTTAGAGCAAAAGATGACACATTTGAAAATTTTGTCAGCTTCAGTAAGAAAGTTCAGAAAGATCAGAAATTCTCAATTGTCTCTATTCGATCAGATCATGGTGGTGAGTTTCAGAATGAAAAGTTTACGAAATTCTGTGATGATCAAGGAATTGAGCACAACTTCTCAGCTCCAAGGACACCTCAACAGAATGGAATTGCTGAGAGGAAAAACAGAACTCTTTTGGATATGGCAAGAACCATGTTGTCAGAATATGATCTGCCAAGATATTTCTGGGCCGAAGCTATCAACACTGCATGTTATATCATAATAGAGTGATGATCAGGCCAATTCTGAAGAAGACTGCTTATGAACTTTACAAAGAAAAGAGCCAAAGATTAGCCATTTCAGAATATTTAGATGTCCTTGCTTCATCCATACAATGGAAAAGGGATATTGGCAAGTTGGATGCCAAATCAGATGAAGGCATCTTCATGGGGTACTCTTCTAACCCAAAGGTATAGAGTTTTCAATAAATGTTCCTTATTGATCGAACAATCAGTACATGTTATTTTTGATGAATCTAACCCTTCCTTGAAAAAGGAAGAAATTAGTGACATTGATGATGCAGATGACTTGTCCGAAAATTAAAGAATACTTCAATTAAGGACAAAGAGGATCCAACTCTGGAAGAACTGCAGCAAACAGAAATCCAACATGAAGATCTTCCAAAGGAATGGAGACATCAGAAAGATCACCCTCCTGAAAACATCATTGGTGATCCATCTGTAGGGTAAGAACTAGAGGTAATGTAATTCCATGCGATTATTTAGCATTTGTTTCTCAAATAGAGCCTAGGACAGTCAATGAAGCTTTATCTGATGAATCTTGGATATTAGCCATGCAAGATGAACTAAATCAGTTTAAGAGAAACCAAGTATGGTCACTTGTTCCTAGACCATCCAATCATTCAGTTATTGGCACCAGTGGGTGTTCAAAATAAACTAGATGAGTCTGGAATAATCTTAAGGAACAAGCCAGATTGGTGGCTCAAGGCTACTCCCAAGAGAAGGCATAGATTTCGATGAAACTTATGCACCTGTAGCTAGACTTGAGGCCATTAGGATTTTACTTGCTTATGCATCTGCATTCGATTTAAAACTTTTTCAAATGGATGTCAAATCAGCCTTTTTAAATGGTTTCATCAAGGAGGAAGTTTGTTGAACAACCTCCAGGTTTTGATGACACTGAATTTCCAAATCTTGTATTTAAACTACATAAGGCTTTATATGGTTTAAAGCAAGCTCCTAGAGCCTGGTATGAAAGGCTTAGTACTTTCTATTAAATCATGGTTTCACTAGAGGTAAAGTAGATAGTACATTATTTTAAAATCTAAGGTTAAACATATGCTTCTTGTACAAATCTATGTAGATGATATTATTTTTGGATCTACTGATGAATCTCTTTGCAAGTACTTTGAAAAGCTTATGCAGGGAGAATCGAAATGAGCTTGATGGGGGAGCTAAGCTACTTCCTGGATTGCAAATCAAGCAAGGGAAGGATGGCACTCATATCTGTCAAGCAAAGTACACCAAAGACTGTTAAAGAAATTTGGATTTGAAGATGCAAAGCCATTATCAACTCCAATGAGCACATCAACCAGAATGGACAGTGATCAAAAAGGTAAAAGGTAAATCAAAAGAATTATCGAGGTATGATAGGATCATTACTTTACTTAACTGCCAGTAGACCAGACATTTTGTTCAGTGTATGCATGTGTGCTAGATATCAGGCAGACCCTAGAGAGTCTCACTTATTTCTGTAAAAAGAATATTTAGATATTAGCTAGAACTCATGACTTAGGTCTCTGGTATCCTAGATCTTGTGAGATAAATCTAATAGGATATTCAGATGCTGATTATGCTGGTTGCAAAGTAGATAGAAAGAGCACCAGTGAATGTTGTCATTTCTTGCAGGATGCTTAATATCATGGACATCCAAGAAACAAAATTCAGTAGCTCTATCAACAGCTGAGGCAATATGTTGCTGCTGGAAGTTGCTGTACACAACTTCTTTGGATAAAGCAACAACTTGAAGATTTCGGCATTCACATCAAATCAATTCCTCTGTTGTGTGATAATACAAGTGCCATCAACCTCACAAAAATCCAGTTCAACACTTAGGACGAAGCACATTGAGGTAAGATACCATTTTATTCGAGACCATGTAGCTAGTGTAATTTAGAAATTTCGTTTATAGATACAAATGGTCAATTGGCAGATATCTTCACAAAAGCCCTACCTGAAGAGAGATTTACATCTCTTAGAAGGGAACTAGGGATGTGCAATTTGTGAAAGAATTTCTGTGATTTTATTGACATATAAATTTTTCAGATTAAATGAAAGTTCTCTCTCTCCGTTAAAGTTAAGCAAACTCAGTTATCTATATGCTTGACCGCTTCTGTGTAGAAAGTTGTTTGACTTGTCAACCTTTTGTCGCTTTCTATCTTTACCGCCTTTGGCGCTCCTCCGTTCAATAAAGTAATATTATTTTATTCCAAATCGCTCTGGGATCGACTCGTCTTCTACCTTTACCCTTTTTATCCTCTATCTGTTCACCAAAGCCGATGCCCTAACGATTTTGGGATCGACTCTCTGCAACTTTCGAAGCCTTCTTCTCTTCCCGCGAAGAATTCCTTCGAGAACTTCCGTCCCTTCCATCATCCTCCCTTCCAGAATCTTTTCTTCTCTCTGCACCCATGGCTGCTCCGTTTTCTCCGGAAGTGTTGGGGGCTACAGTGCTGAGTATTTATCCCCAAGGGAGCAAGAAAGATTTACGTTTGTGAAGACGAAGATTTGCGGAAATAGGCAGTAGATGTTCAGAATCTTGAGAAGAGTGGCATGGCCAGGCTAGTTGATACTCTAGAAGATTGCAGTGGATGGATGTGGTCACCTTCAGTGAGGTAAGCTACCCACTTGGTGAAAGCCTTCTACATTTGTCTGAAGTCAGAATCAGATGGGTCCCTTGTTTCCTCTGTCAAGGGCATCCAAATCAGAATAACCCATGAGCTTTTGCATGATCTGTTTGGAGTGAAGACCTCTGGATTTAGTGGCATTCACTCTGTGAATGATGAAGTCAAAGGTCTCGGGATTATCGGTCCAGGATTTAAGTTGAAGGATGGGAAGCTTGATATTAATCAGATGTCCGCGTTCAATAGATTGCTTCACTTTATAGTCTGCCAAATCTTAGTACCCTCGTAGTGCTACCTTTTCTCATGCACTAGGGCAGATTCGGACATAATGTTCTGGGCAATCCAGAACAAAGAGATAAACCTGGCCGCAGTGATGATTGAGCGAATGATGTTTGCACATGCTCAGTTATGGGAAACAAAGAGCAAGTTGAATGTTTCCCTTCCGTATGCTCATCTACTGACCAAGGTTTTCAAGCACTTTGGAGTAGATTTGTCAGGAGCAGTAGCTGAAAAGATGGGCCAGTCAATAAGGTCCAGAAATCTAAAGAAAAGCGGTTTTTCAGTGCAAGAAGGAGTTTGGTCCAAGTCCTCTGTGGCTGAAGGAGAAGCGTTATTGAAGATATTCCAAGCAGCAGCGAGCAAGCAGCAGCAGCAGAATAAGAAGAAGCAGTAGCAGCATAGCAAGCAGCAGCAGCAGAAGAAGAAGCAGTAGCAGCAGAGCAGCAGCAGCTCACAAGACCTGAAAATCAGCTGCAGTAGAAGTACCAGTTGGGAATGCCAATCCGAAGCTCAAGTGGAAGTAGGTGCAGCTGGTGTGGTAGACTCCTTGCCCACCACCTAGTTGCCTCTATCTAAAGAAGTATTGGACTCCATTCCCTCCACCTTAGCCACTTCTAAAGAAGGTGGATGTGTTGAAGAGAAGCTGTGGCACCTATCATTCGACAGTTCAGTCTGAACAAGTTGCTGATGTTGAGATACAAGCAGAGCTCAACAAGATGTAGTTTGGAAGAAGCTCCTGCTCAGGGGAGCATTTAAATATTGAAGTCCCTGCTCCCATTCAGGGGGAGCATGCTGAGATTGAGAAGCCAGTGAATGAAGATATTCCTGAGAGTGTTGCACCTACTCAGGAAATCCCAGCTCCAGCCAAGGTTGATGTTAGTGAAGGCCCAGTGCAAGCAATATAATCTAGAGGAGCCTGTCTCTCAGCAAGGTAAGCAGAAAAGAGTTGTTCACAGGAGGTCTAGGAAGGCCATAGAAATGTGAAGTTGAAGCATGTTATGGCCTTGTTAAAAGCCCAAGGAAGATCTTGGCATCTGTTCAGTCTAGCATTCAAGGCATTGTTTCCAATCAAGCCTCAACTTCCTCAGACGTATCTTCAATAAGAAATGCATGAGGTACTTCAATAAAGAATTGTCTGACATGAAGTCTATGCTGGGTGTTTTGTCTAAGTCCAGTGGGATGTCTCCGGGCAGACCAGCTGCTCCTCCTCGGCCACCAGGCCAGCAGGGCCATCTGCTCAAGGGTCAGGGCCATCAGGGCATCTGTAGTGAGTCACCAGGACCAGTGGCAGCCTCAGGGTCTTCAGGACCCTCTTCAGCAGTCAGAGAGAGTCAGGCCAAGGGAAAGAGCCAGTGTCAGTCTCCAAGGCCCCTGATACTTCATCTCTTGCCACTCCAACCCTCTCCACACCTTCATCTCCTTCTACTGCCACCTCCTGCTCCACCAACCATAAACATCCCATGCCTCGCACCCAACCTCCTCATCCTCTACTTCATCTCAACCCTCCTTCTCTCCTACTCCAGCTCACATCTCAGCTCCATCCTCATTAACTCCCAAACCTTTACCTATTAAAATTCAAACACCTCCTCTTCACCAACCTCTTCCTTTAATCCTAAACCTTTTCTATCCTCCTACTCCTCCTAATTTGTTATCTTTCCTCCAGATAAACCTCTGCCTCTTGGTGTCTTTGACACCAATGTTCCAGACAATTTTGAAAGGAACACCCTCCTCACCATTCTTCTCCACAGCCTCTCACATTCACAGGACTGACCCTCCCAGTCCTGCCAAGAAAAAGAGAAAAACCTCCTCATCTCTAAGCACTCCTTCTGTTCCTCTATACCCTCCTTTATGGTACTCTCTTACCCTTGATCCTAAGAGAAGACCTATCTACAAAGAATACCTCAGAAATGCATTCTTTCTACCATTTATGGTATTCCTTTTCTCAACCTATCCGAACACCTGGCCATTGTTCTTCCTTTTACTCAGATATCCAAGCTTTCAAATCCAAAATCCTTGAGGGCACTGAGTTCAAGACTGAAGATCAGTGGGCAGCTATCAAAGGAATAAGGCTGTATGAAAAATACCTGACTGCACGGGCCGAATCCCTCACTCACAGAGCTCACCCACTCACCTTCTCTGAGTGGTTTATCATCCAGCACAAGAACTCTTGGGGATCCTTCATTTTGAAGGAAATTCGCATTGCCAGAGCTTTTCAGCTGTACAGTGACTTCTGTTACTTGAACAAAATTCCAGAAGTTCAGTTTTGCCAGTTCCATTCGCAGATTACTGTGCTGAAATCAGAAATCCCTCTCAACCTTCCTCTTAAGGTAGACTTTGTCTCTTTCAAGTTGATTTTCCAGTTCTTCTGCCGAAGCTGCACTCTTTAGTATTTGATTTCGATGCTGGGTCACATGCTCTAGATATGTTTGCAAGACAGATGGGCAGGATGTCAGCCAAGCAGGGCAGATCTCCTTCCTTTTTGCGGTTCATCTTCAGAGATACCACTCTGGCCGCATGTCTTCTCAGATCTTAGCTCCACTCATTTCTGAGTGTGAAAGACTCACCTCATCAGAATGGGAGCTTCTCTATCGGGCCTCTTATCAGCAATTGGAAGCTATCAATCAAGATCTAGTTAGTCAGAGGAAGCCTGCTCTTTCTGCAGAAGCTTTTATGGATCTAAATTCCATCGCACCCATACCAGAGATCTATGCTGTATGGGCATCTAGATATTCTGCTTTCTATGCCTTAAAGCAGGATCTGTTAAATCAAAAGATTCACTATCCATTTCCTTGGACAGATTTCTCCATAGGGCCAGTTTTGGACAAGAGTACTTACTACAGATTCATATTGGACAAAACTCAGTATGGAGAATTCTTAGAGCAGCAAAGGCAACTCTACATTCAGAGGAACATCCCTTCCATGGAGACCTCCTTCTCAGTTGCCTCTGGCGTTTTTCTGCAACTTTTTGAGGATCTTGAGATCAAGGCATGGGCTGTTGTCTCACAGCATGCCTCCTTGTTATCTCCTCTGTATTATCTTTCTCCATCCTAATATAAATCTTTCTCTCTCTTTGTCTCACAGCTTATCTTTTTGCTTAATGACAAAATGGGGGAGACAACTAAAGTAAATCTGAAAAACATATTTCATTTTTTTGTATGATGTTTAGTATATTTTGTCATCATCAAAAGGGGGAGATTGATGACCAAACTGTCCCCATAATAATATTTCCATTTATTTATATATTAATTTTGATGATTAACAAAATAACACTAATGGATTACTTGAGCCTTGAGAACAGGAAATAAAAGAAAAATGAAAGTTCAAGACAATCTGGTAAGTCTCATCACACTTCTATCCAAGTCTTTGTATCGACTTCCTTGATAAGCAGAACGATTTCTCTTTGACCGGAAAACTCAAAACAAATCGATATCGCATCGACTTCTTTGATAAGCAGAACGATTTCCTCTTTGACCGGGAAACTCAAAACAATCGATTCTTTAGAACTCGCAACGACTCTCTAGCCGTAACGATTTCTTTAGACCTCGTAACGATTTCTTTAGAACTCGCAACGACCCTATAGTCATAACGATTTCTTTAGAGTTCATAATGATTTCTTTAGAGTTCATAACGATTTCTTTACTGTTCATAACGCCTTGCTTTGTGTAACGATTTCGTGTAACGATTTCTTTACAACTTGATAGTCATAACGATTTCGTGTAACGATTTCTTTACAACTTGATAGTCATAATGATTTCGTGTAACGATTTCCTTACAACTTGATAGTCATAACGATTTCGTGTAACGATTTCCTTACAACTTGATAGTCATAACGATTTCTTGTAACGATTTCTTTAGAACTCGCAACGACTTGCTTGTTGTAACGGCTTCATAAGTTATCACAACGATTTCTTTACAGTTCATAACGACTTGCTATAATTCATAACGATTTCATAAGTTATGAAGTCAGCAAAATTCTTTTTATCGAATTTCTTGATGTATCAGTATAATGCCTTTTAATAGCGTTGAAAAGTCAAAGTCATATCTTGTCCGTTGACTGCTATGCATTAAATGCTCTCTGATCGTATCTCCCATGCATGCAGACAATATCTTCCATTTCTATGCTACTCTGTCTACGTACTTTTTTAGACAGAAAGGAGCTTTGCTATATACTGCAATATCTGTTCCATCTCAACTAACAATAGACAGCAGTCTTAGCTGTCCTCTATTTATTGATGATATGCTTACAGATATCTGACAAGACTCATCTGGACAACGTTGGACACAAGATACAAAGTTCTATGACATCTCTTTGGCGTGTACACAAGGATAAAAGACTGACGATCAGAAGCTTCCTCAGTGACCAGTCTAACGTACACAAGGATAAGAGACAACGGACACTTCAACGTTCGAATTTGAATCAGCAGTTTAAATAGAAGACTCAAGACGGAAAAGAGAGGGGGCGAGCAACAACGCTTGATTTCAGAAAAAGAAAGAAATCCATCTCTTCGAGTCTTCAGAAGAAAAACAAGAGCGAAGCTTCCACTCCAACATTGTTCTTAGCTCTTAGCTCTCTGTGATCAAAAAGAGTTTTTATTTGTGAGAGCTTGTGTAGTCCTTGGAGAGAAAACCTTGTTAAATCTTTTTTCTCTCTCGGACCTTGGTAGCTTCAGTGTGTAGCTGGTCAAGCTAGAGTCTGAAGTCTGTTTCCACACCCTTTTCTTATTTGGTTGTGTTCCCTTCTGGACGAAGGAAGACCTGGTGGTATCCAGGGTGGTTGTTGTTCCCTTCAGGCTGAAGGAAGACCAGTTGAGGCTGGGTGTAAGGATCCTTAAGGGGGATTGTACCCTTGGTAGTGAAATCCTGAGGTATTGCTCAGGGACTGGACGTAGGTCTCCTGTGGAGAGGAGTTCCGAACCAGGATAAAAATCCTTGTGTCTTGTGGATGTGTTTTGTGTGATTGTTGTCTTGTTTGCTCTAACTCTAACCTTGTTATTAAGTTGTGCAATCCTTTCAGTAAACAGGTTTTAATCAGAGATCGAAGTTTTAATAACCCATTCACCCCCCCCCCTCTGGGCTAGCTAGCTGGGCAACAACGGTATCCTTCGTTTTGCCTTTGATATCCATAACTGTGTTGAACACATTATCAAAAACATTCTTCTCTATATGCATGATGTCTAGGTTATGTTGTATCAAAAGTGTTGACCAATAAGACAATTCCAAAAAGATGCATAGCTTCACCCAATTGTGATCCTTCGTTGTCGGGTACTACCAACTAGTTGTGATACAGTCGGTAAGTTCTAGACACGCCTCGCCATGTTTCCACCAGACACCCGTTCCATATTTACCTCGTCCATCACAATTATATTTTAAATAAATGAATCCTTATGCTTTTGGAAATGATGGTCACTCGGTAGAAACCAATGATGACAATCGAACCAACATGCTTTTCCCCCAGATTTCAACACCAATGATTTAGAATCCTCCATACAATAAGGACATGCCAACCTCCCATGTGTGCTCCAGCCAGATAACATGCCATATGCTGGAAAGTCACTTATTGTCCACATTAATACAGCCTTCAAATTGAAATTCTATTTTTTGGATGCATCATAAGAGAGAACCCCATCTGACCATAAGTGTGACGACCCTCATTATACCGGTACGGTTATACCAAACCACGTCGGTATAGCGAGAGTTATCACAGTGGGACATTTACCTAACATAAACATTCAGCTGAGATACACTTGAATATAAGAACAGAGTAGCGGAAACAAAAGAACCACTGTCTTCATTTCATTCATCATCCACATTCAACATACGTGATTGCATTGACATTTAAATAACTAAAAGTCCACATAATTAACTTGCTGAAAATCAAATACACAATTGTCCACACTTAAACATTCTTCCATGATAATGCTAGTACAATGTTGCAATTACATACTATGAAATCAAATATCACAAGGTACACCGACGATCTAATCTCCACGCTCGGAGTCGGTCTCCACTGCCTCCTCCGCAAGTGTGTCGTCACCAACTACACCTGTACGCCGAAGCAAGTAATGAGTCTAAAAGACTCAGCAAATAACTCTACACCTACCATACATGCACATATCATAGCAGGTTTTACACACACATTTACAAGACACAATCCTGTAGCATGCTTGTCATTGAAATTCACAACCTATCATGGTGATTCTACTTATTAAACACATGATTTATGCTTTCAGATTTTCTAAATCAAAATCTCCTATCGCATGCTCTCTAATCATTCCTACACATCAGAGTTCTACCTTCATTTAAACTAAAACATGAGAGCAATCTAGCATGACTAGCTTACATACATGAAAGAACACATTACTAACATGGTTACTACTCATTCGTATACATGCATATAACCATTTCACATATTTTAATCTTGCTGGTTTTACATGGACTAGAAAGCATAACCCAACACATGAGAGCTACTAATCAATTTAAGTCACGACATGAAGGCAAACAAGCATGAAATTAGCTACACATCATTATGATTCATTTCTAACATGGATTCTAGGCAATTTGCACATGTAAAGCATGATTATAAGTACATTTAGTTTGTTGTTTTAACATGATTTCAAATTACTTCAACATGGATCACAAATTCACAACTTCACATTTTGGTTCCACATTTTTACACAACTTATTAATCACATAGTGTACATTTTACACATGCACATCTACACATTTTTCACATTCACATTTCTTTACATATGAACACATTCACATTTCCACTTTCACATTTAGTGCCGTGACACATAGTCCAAACCACCAGAGAAGGACACATCACATCACATACACATAGACGTCACCTAGGCAATGCAGTGACGACTCTTGGACTGCGCAGACCGGGAGAACAAGTCTCCACCCTAACCAGTGGTACTTGTCCACCTCTAGGATTTCATCCTAATGCCCTTAGGATCACAACACATTGAACCTTCTCAGGGAGACTTTTCCCTGATACGGTTCCACTGCCCTCTATGGAAGCAATGTCACACTTGGCACAATTTACACATTTACCGATTTTTTACACATATCATTACACATGTCACTTGGCTCTCATTCTTTTTCTCACTCACACAAGGGCTCTGTTTTTCCCTAACATGATTCTACAGTTAACAGGGACTACATGCTCAGAATTTTACACAAATCAGATCACACCCACATGTCACATTATTCCCACATTAGCATGCATTTTTTTCACATTTCTCGCATGGAAAAATTCATATTTCACTGTGTAGTTGTCCAAACGACTTGAAAATTTAACCACATGTTGATCTCAGGTTTATGATTCCATATGGAAATTTTCAGAATTTTATGACTCAAAATGAAGTTACAGAAAATTTAACATCAATTTCACATTACTATTCATAACGCAAATTAACATAGAGTTGAACCTAATCTCAATTTAACAGCTCACTGTCTGCGCCCTAGCATGCACAGGGTCATAGAATTTATTCCCGAATTTACCGAGCAATACGCAATTTACTGGAAATTTAACATGACCTACGCATGATTTCTATTTCCCAAAACAGAAATTTCAATAACCATACAAGCAGGGGAAAAAATGTCAGAAACTCAGAGCACAGATAGGATCATGCATACATGGTCTAACAAATTTAGGCAACAAAACTTTGCCACGGATCATTAGAATCATGGTGAATACACATTGCCATTCTTTTCGCATACACATTAGATAGACGAATAAACTCAACCACCCACAAAATAAATGTACATTCATTCTCCCATTCATCACATTAGCTAGTATACATAGCATATAAGAGTTACATTATATCTTCATCGTAAAACACGTCGAAATTAGTCATATAGAAGGGCAGAACAGTTCACTGTTCTGTCCAGACGAACTTGGCGGCGGTCTCTAGCCGTTCCAGGAGTGGACGGCAAGATCGCTGGATGCACATAAGGGATCTCGGCGTCAAGGGCATTGACGCCAAGTTCTTGTCTGTGCAGAAACACAGACCGAACTCAAATGCAAAGGTGAAAGGGGGATCTAGGATGCGAGGAAAAATACATAAAATTTATAAAACCCTACTAGACATCTACATGGACGATAAGGGTAAGTTACTTGCCTCTGAACAATACTACAAGGGGATCTAAAATGGCGGTGAAGCTCTCCTTGGGCAGTCCTAAGAAGCCTCCAATAACACCTTCCTCGGGTTCTTGACTGATGTAGACACCAAAGAGAGATCGGGGAAGCCTTCCCTGATGCTCCAGCTATCTCCCAGTCGTTGTAGATGGCTGGATGAAGCTCCAAATTCCCAGATCTAGGCTTGCAAAGACAGGTCCTTCTCACAGAAACTAGGGTTTGTCTTCTTCTCTTTGCAAAGAGCCAAGAGAGGGCTGAGGGTTGAAACAGGGGTTTGTATATAGAGGAGAGGAGCTCTCCTCTCACGCAGGTCGGACAAGAGGGCTTTCAGACCGTTGGAGACAGCTCCTCAATGGGTGAGCTAGCTTGCTCCCGAAATTCTGGGCTCTGCAACACATGCAGGTCAGAGAAGTTGGCGTCCACATCGCTGGACGCTGGGGTTAGTGTTGGCGTCCATATGGTTGACGCCGATACCACATCGACGTCTGTTGATATTGACGCCAATATGGCCTTCGGCCAGAACTCTAAAACATGCAGAAACCATGTACATCTTATACCTATATATGTCATATGTATACTATTACGTACACACTACCATCATATCCTTCGTACGTTATTTACATCTAATTTATACACATGCATGCAATAGTATACTAGCTAGTACTTACGTAGATATTTGCATACGTACATACACAACATGAATTATTTACATGCAATACAAAAATGCAACAAATTTCGAGGGCCTTACAATAACAATTTCAGCTCATCAATCAATGGTCTGAGATATATGTCTATATTTTTTCCTGGACTTTTTGGGCCAGGAATTAGCAATGAAAGTAAGAGATTCTTACGCTTGGTGGAAGGTTGTACGGTGTTAGAAATACTGGCCAACATGAGTAAGATGCCACCATGACTCCAAATGGATTGAAGCCATCTGTGCATAAAACCAGCTGCACATTGCGTGGATCCCTTGAGAAGTAAGGATGAGTATGACTAAAATGAACTCAAGCTTCGCCATCGGCAGGATGACTGATCTTACCATCATCACGATAGACTCTTTCCGCATACCAACTCATATATCTAGCTGTCTTCGGGGACATGAACAATCGTCGCAATCTGGGCGTGATCGGAAAGTACCGCAGTGACTTATATGGAACATCCTTCTACTTTGACTTGTCTCCTCTCTTAGGATTGAATCTATCATGCTTGCAGATACAACATGATGTCTTATCTACATCATCTTTGTAGTACAACATACAATGATTAGGACATGCATCAATTTTCATAAAACCAAGCCTTAGATCATTCATCATCTTCTTCGCACGGTAAAAATCATCGGGCAACCTCTATGATTGAGGAAGCATACTCTTGACGAGTAAGAGAAGTCGGTCAAAATAGCTCTCGCTCATATGAAATTCAGACTGCAAATTCAGTAGTTGCGACACTGTAGACAACCTTGTATGCTTCTCACAACCATCCCATAATGGCTCATCAGCATCTCGAAGTAACTGATAAAATCTCTGAGTTGTATTATTCGAAACTTCTTCATTTGTTTGGTCATCGTGAATATTGAACTCTAGACCAGCAGCATCGACAACCATGTCTACGTATGTACTTGTGAAGGCAAAGTTGGCCAGTTTATACGACTGGATATTAAACTCACCATAGGATGACAATAACTCATAATGGGCAAAAAATCCTCTCATATACAAATGATGCTGCACATCCCATGTCAATATTCACTTTTTGTTCTTACAAGCCGAACACAGACATCGGATGTTACCCATCGGATCAACTGCTACTGATGAATTCCTCAATGCAAACCGTATGAAACTGTCAACTCCATCATTAAGCTCCTATGTCACAACTCCATTAACTATTCCACGGTATATCTAAGACCGATTCTCATATGATATTTTTCCTACACAGATTAAATGTCATGTCAGGAGTTAAAACCCAACTCACCCTCACATCGTTCAATTAAGTCCGTCACGCCTCAACGCGGAATATCGGAACATGAGGCAATTGCAAGTAAACGGGTACAAAGCGTATAATAGACATCAAACCATTAGACAAGAGTAAATAACAAAGCAAATGCATTTCATTAATAACTCCTCAATGTCTATTACAACTACTAATATCAGAGCCGATCTATAGGGCCCAATTACATTGCATAAAAGTAAAAGACTAAACTAAGATGCTAACATAGTACTAAGACACTAGGGTACTCTTGACTTCACTCTTGGTCATTCCCGTCCTCTTGAGTGTAGGTATCCTCCTCGGTCTCACCTGAGAACACATAACCAATAACATAGGGTGAGCGATAACGCCCAGTAGAACTTAAATCTCATGATCATGCATGCTTTAAATGATTAATGTTGTGATTTAAATAGCATAAGTTTCCAAATATAGCACAGTGTCGAGCATAGCACAGAGTACAGGATGGCCATAGCACAAATTAGTTCAAGATAGCACAACGAGTCGAGTATATAGCATAGCACTTTGATCGTCATTTAGATAGTCTAGATAGATAGCACTTAAGTGTAATGCCAAACACTGGTCAATTAACTCCCACGGGCAGATAGCACTTTTGGGCACACCTCCCAGGACCAAACCGAGCCCTTTATATATTGCCAGGCATTAGTTATATTGTTTATCTTTAGACAATCAGTCAATGGCCAATAGAGAGTACCAATGTAACGACCCCACTTTATACCGGTACGATTATACCAATCTCCATCGGTACAAAGGGCATCATTATAGTGGGATAATAACCCAACACTAGCCGATAGGTTGATATTTATGTGGAAAGCAATTTAGTATAGCGGAATTAAAATAAACAACTCTACTTTAATCCATCACCATCACACATTCTATAGTCTATATAGCGAAATAAAATGACAATGTCCACATTATTACATGATAAAAGAACTGCATTGTCCATACAATTAACTTTATTCATACTATGCAAAAGGGAAAATACAACTACTAAGCAGACTCCACAACTACTCCTCACTCTTGAGGATGCTCCTTGCAATGCCTCCCTCTGGTACGGAATACCTATCAACCTGCACGCTGAAGCAAGAGTGAGTCTAAAGACTCAGCAAGCAAACCAAAGACTTAACCTTAAACATATCACATTCATGTTAAGATATCATACACTAAGGAAATACATACTATCATTTAATCTACAAGCATACACATGGCACATACTCCTAACTATCAACACATACTTAAATCACCTAGACATGCTTTAAACTATCACATGTTTATTCTAAATCATGGATACTAACATACATTTGTACATGTTCTCTACACTTAACATGTAACATGATTCATCCATCCAAACATTAATTCATTTCATGATACATTTTTACAAACTAGAACATAGAATTAAGCATAAAGAAATGAACAACCTAGCATGATGACTATTCACTTTTCACATGCACTTTTCATATTTAATTGCACATTTTACTTAATGTTTTAATGTAAATAAATTTCATTACACATAGTTTCACATTTTTCAGCATGAATTGAAGAGTTAAAACATAGTCAAGTTGGTTGGCAACAATTAGCACTTAAGTATGGAACTTTATGCTAAGTAAACATCACATCTAGCATGGAACCTAAACATTATTTCATGCATTGATTGCATTTATAACCACACTTTACTTGCTGTTTTGACATGAATTAAACTCAATTATATGGAATTAGATTTATTCACACACAATTTAATTCATTTAGTAATTCCACATATTCATTGTTCACGTTGCATAAATGATGTAATTACATATGTTTATTCACATGCACTATTATATGAAGAATAATAAACTACATGACATGATGCTAAACATGGTGTTGCAATTGAGGTAATTAATACATGAAATCATGAACATATTGTATTAACACATTAGTTTTTCACATGCAAGCATACTCTCATTAACATTAACTCTCCCTTACATATCTTTTCACATATTCTTCATGTCATTTACTCTTTTATTTTCACTTATCACATAACATATCATTTGCACTCATCATGTGCCACATTCGCATATCTTACACTTTATGCATATTCCATCGCTTAAAATGTCATGACACATAGTCCTAACCACCTACTAGAGGACGCAAACCAATATCTCATAACTCATCTCATAGCACAACTCATCGCATCGCATAACACATAGCTCAGAATCACATAGCTCATAATCACATACTCACCACCTAGGCAATGTAGTGGTGAATCTTGGTAACTGCGTAGACCGAGAGAAGCCCTCTCCACCCTATCCAGTGGTACTTGTTAGGTCATACTTTTCTCAATGAAGAGCCTCCCATAGGGACTTTTCTATGGTACAGCTCTCGAAGCCTCTAGGGTAGCAGTGTCAATCTCGGCCCAATTATTACACTTTTACTTTATCGCATTTTCTTTCATTATTCACACACTTCATATAAACTATTTACTCACTTTACATATAGTATGGGTCAATTGCACATATCTCAGTTAACCTAACATGATACTACTGTTTTCAGAAGTAAAACAACTCATATTACCATTCTAAACATGCTGTTAATTTCTGAATTACACAAGTTTAGATTTTTAACATATCCAACATGAATAATTCCTGTGATTTAACAATAATTGCACTTTCTGTCATCAAATCAATTCCAAATTTTTATCATAGGCTACTAACAGTAAACATATCACATATGCAATTTTCCAGATTTTTCTAACAGTAAACATAATTTCCACAATTAAATCTAGATTTTAGGCTTATTCATTGAAATATCATTAGACATGGTACATATGAGCATTATTAGATGCTAATAGTTCATAAACTTAATATCAGATCTCATGCTATCATGTAAAAATTATGAAATCCAATTCACAACAAAATCTATTTATGCATGATTTAAACATGCTCATAAGTCAGTCACTAAATTTTAATAATTAACATAGTTCACAAAAAATTAGGGCAACCTCATGATATGACCTACAATTGTATACATCCACCCATAAAAATTTCAATATATACCTATGTCCAGAAATAATTTAAACAGCGTAAGAAGATCAAACAGTTCATTTTCAAAACACAAAAGAAGTAGACGTCAAGGGATGTGGCCGTTTACTTTCAAATGCAGCATCCCTTGCCGCCAACTGAAGAACTTGACTGCAGCAGATGCTGCCGCCAACTTCTTCCCAGTAGCAGACACAGACAACACTCAATACAAAGGGGAATTTGGGGTTCCAGGACTCGAGGAAAAATCTGTAAAAATACCTTGGACTTAGGGGACATGTATAAGCTTAAGATCTAGGGTTTACTTGCCTCTAAAAAAATCTATGAAGATCAAGAATCACCGGTGAAGCCCTCCTCAGCCCTACCAAGAAGGTGCTCAGAAACGCCTTAGATCTGGTTCTTCTATGGATGCAGACGGTTCCTCGGAGTTAGGATCTCTTCTCCTATGCGTAGGCTATCCTCCAGTTGGTGTAGCTCCTCATGGAACAACTCCAGTCGACGGATCTGGCCCTCCAAAGATCAGCTTTTCCTCATCTCGGGTCCAAGGGTTTCACCAAATGCTAAAAGCCTTGTCCTCGACCTAGGATGGGTATTTTATAGGCTTGGGGTTTGGGGTACACAGTAGGGTAGGTTTCCTACGCATTAGGATGGGTTTCCTAATCTGGAATCAGACAAAACGCGAGCATTAACAAATCTGGAACCGTTACACAGGAGGATATTGATGTCAACATTGGTTGTAGTCAACTGCACAGTTGACGTCAAGGGGCTGGCCGCCAACAGGGGGTTGGCGTTTAGGGGGTGGCCGCCCACTGTGTATTGGCGTCCAGGGATGTGGACGCCAATCACAGTTCTGGCAGTTGGCGTCCAGGTCTTGGCCGCCCACTGCACAGTGCAGTCAAAACTCCATCCAACCTTAAAATAAATGCATAAATACACCAAAACAATTTAGTATATGTAAAAATAACTACATATATCCTTACCACATAAAGTAAATGCATTACATAATATTTAATTAAATACAACTTACTCTAATCATAATTAAGGATAATATGCATCAATAACATACATATATGCATGTATATATACACATTTCTTGATCACATACATCGTGCATGAACATATAATGAAATTTGTTCATAATTTGTTAAATTCTGCATGTACATTATCATTCAAGTACCTTAACACCATAAATAATTTAACATGCTTAAAGTAGATAGATTTCATTTAAACAAGAATAACATATGTATGTATACATATACACACCATGGTTACTTACAACATGTATAAAAATTAAATACAAGAGGCACATCAATAATTAAATAATTCATATACATTTAAATATATTTTGCATGCACGGAAATAAACTCATTATTATTTACAAAATGTATGACAATAATTTCTTACTATGTGCACAACACGTACAATATGCATGAGATCTACATACATTGATAGCTAGAAAATGCATGCACATTTATATATATATATATATATATATATATATATATATATATATATACATACTTGTACAAAAATAACTTTCATGTACTTACATGGCCTATAGCATTACTTACCTATCACATGCACAATGTTATTTAAGTACTATTCATATACTATAGATGATTTGATGTACATAGGATTAGATATATAGATATCACATGCATAAGACAACATACATATATACATTTATACTTCATATACTTACACACAATATCCATGGAATAGGTAGTATAATATGCACTTCAAGATTTAGATAGTACATGTATAGTGTTATTAAGATGCAATATGAAGTAAGTTAACTAAGAATACTCTATACAACAAAATAATTCTTGCATGCACACACTTGAATTGACATATGTATAAATACGCACACGTATACAACATAATTATATATATTATGCATAAAATATATAAATACAACATGCATATCGGTATTTAGATTAAACATGCGTGATATTACTTAAGTATAATATGCCTAGGATTTTAGTATACACAATATACATCAATTTAGCTAATTGCCTATTCTCACTTAAAATACCATGTATATACATGCATGTGTTCATGAGAAGTATAGAAATGGTAATATGCACAATTGAATACATATGCTATACACGCAACAAGTAAAGGCACATGCACAATATAAAAGAAAGAAAATTTTGGGGTATCACACTCTCCCCCCTTGAAAAAGATCTTCGTCCTCGAAGATCGAATCGAGTACCTGTGGTGACGTTGCCGAGGTCATCTTCGGCTAATCCTTGCTCCTTTATTGCTATTGATGAAACATCACGTGGAATGAATTTCGTCTTCAGGTTTGGACACTCTCTAATTTGATGACTTTTGCTGCCACACTTAAGACATCTCCCTTCCTTTCTCCAACATGCATTCCCGCCATGACGCTTCCCACAATGAACGCACTCGGGCTTCTCGCTGCTTGATGCCATAGTTGATTGTTGACCTTCCATGAGCTTCTTCTTCTTCCTATCTTGCCTTTGGAATGGTTTTGGTACTCCCTCCTTTTGAGCTTCATTTTCTCCTTGATATGATTCCACTTTATTCTCTTGCCTATTTTCCACGCCAAGAACTTCTTCCAAAGTACGGGAATCAAGCTCCAGAAGCCTAGCTTTCAATGATGGTTTGAGTCGTTTCAAGAACTTCTTTATTTTGCGGTTCTGCTCATACCTCCTAGACTGAGCACTACATCTACCACGTCTAGCCATAGTCTGCAAAATAATCAATTTAGTTAGAATCTAGGTTACTAAATGTGGCGGAACACCTCGGCCAAGCCCGTTAAACCGATAACGTACTTGATCCGAGTCCACCTCTCGCGAACGGGCCGAAGCCTTGCAAGGGATACCAAACCACAGTCCGTGTAAATACAAAGGAACACACCATTTCACATATATATATCACAAGTTTACATAGCCATATTTCCACAAAAACTAAAAGAAAGTACAAGAGCCTGGGGCATACGGCGAGGTACAACTGAAGAAAGTAAACAACCAACTACACTACACTGCTGGAGCTACCACTACACAGCTGGAGGTACCGACCCTGCACCGCTACGACGCGGCTCTGAGCTAGACGACGGTCGAGAAATGTCCTCCTCGCTCTCACCTGTGGGAGTAGGGGTGAGCCTCGCTAGTCACTGGCTCAGTAGGGAACTCCCCCAAAACCGAGCAAACCAAAAACACAGGTACGAAAGCAGTAAACAGTACCAACAATCTATAGAACAGTTAAGCAGGATATGTAAGCTGTAAAAGTACTCACCGTCTGCCGACTACGAAAAACAACTGTAATAATTAAACGGCAAACCAGTACAAGTGTACAAGCTAAAGTAGAGACAGCCAAACAAGAGCCACGTGAATTGGTTCGCGACACCAGAGACTGACTCGAACAAGCTAACACAGGTCTACCTCTCAGTCTCGCAGCCACGGATGAAAGGTCCAGCTGCCGCTCCACGTGAAAAGGTCAAGTAACTGTGGAGACCAACTAAACACCACCACCTGCGGACAACACGGTCGCAGGCCCATGCCTAACACCTCTGGAGACCCTGGCCTGGGCCCTCTAGAGTGAGGCACTAGAAAAGGACTAGCTGGGGACCAGTGTCGACTACTGGTGTCCGTACCCCCAACTACGAGCACACTACAAGTGACTAAAGACAAACACAAGTGTCACTGTCCCACTGTCGACTTTCCCTCAGCCGAACATACAACTCAAACACAGGAGTGAGGGTGTCTAGGTCAGACGACACAGACCTTGACAGTACAACACAAGTACTGGGACAAAGCCCCGAGCTAACAGCCTGGCTCACAAAGAACCTAGGGCACCCAACTGGAGAGGTAACCACGGTAGGCGTCGTACTACTTGCCACGTACACAAAACCACGTGCACGTCACACACAAACCACGTGAAGACTCACGTAAACCACGTGCACTAGTAGACTACACATAAACACGACGTAAACACGTAAAGAACCAACCAACTGTGTACCCAGTACGCTAGTCTCAGAAACCACGAGCACTAGGTGCACCACAATTATCGTCGCACCGCTTGATACCAACAAATATTCAATATATCAATATTTAAACCAAAAGCATGCTGGCGGCAACATCGACTGTCGTCAATGGGATATAAATGGCAAGGTATATAGCCGTTAAGTTCCCAGCTGAAGAACCTGGCATCAAACGATGTTGACGCCAAGCTCCTCGGCTACCAGTTCTCACAGAAACCCTAGGCCGACTCCACAAGTGTCCTCGGCCCTAAAACCAGCAGAAAAACACGAGGAAACACTTCCTCTAACATGCATGCATTCTAGTTAACTCAAAACGACATGTTTCTATTGTTAAATTGCTCAAACTACCCATGTACCCCGCATGGATACCATTACCCGAAAACACCATTATCATGCAGATTCATGTTTTCCAATTGCATTATCACAACCTATAGGAACTAAAGGGATCATTCCCTACCTCAATACGCGCTTAAACCTCCTAAATTCTCTCGGTTCACACCGAACCCTCCGCGAGCTCCTACGGCAATTGCACCACGTCCCGGGGTTTCCTTGTCCAATTCGTCACCGCCTCACGTTCCACGTTCCTCCAATTATCCTTTTACAACCGTTGGAAGTAGTGGGGAAGCAAGAGGCATGAAGACAGGGCAAGGGAGAGAGTGATTGAGCTGAGGGAACTGCTCTCGGGTAGACTATATTCTGTAGGTCGCACAGGTTGGCGTCAACATGGCTGTCGCCAATCAGACCGCCAAGGCTAGATGTCCATATCCCTTGTCGCCAAATTCATACAGTAAATGTCAACACATATGAACGCCTACAAGTCAACGACCACACCTGGCCGCCAATTCCTACTAAACTGCAGCAGGTCCTATTTTATCTCAGGACCCAACCTGCACCACACCTGCACACACCACATGACCAAACCACATTGGCCTCACAATGGCCACCACAACCGATACACACATTATCCATAAGGATCCAAAACGCACGCGACGTTACATTACTATCATCTAAAAAGAAATTTCGACCTCGAAATTCATAACATAACTCCAAGATAAACAACTTAAACATACACACTTTTACAAGTACTATCATCTAAAAAGAAATACAAAAGCTTATTCAAACAGATAGGGATACCCCTTAGCCATCTCCTCGGCTAACTCTCAGGTATCCTCACCACCCAACCTATTTTCCCATTTTACTTTAACTAACTCAATTTCTTTATTTCTCAACTTCTTTATCTTTCGATCCGTGATCTGCACCGGATACTCTGGCATAGTCATATCCGGCCTCAAGTCACCACCTTGATAACTGATTATCTGAGCTGGATCTTCAATACACTTTCTTAACATAGAAACATGAAATATATCATGAACATTCGCAAAATCTACTGGCAAATCCAGCCTATAAGCTGTTTCCCCAATTCTCTCAATCACCTGGAAAGGTCCTACATACCTTGGGCTCAATTTTCCAGTCTTGTCAAATCTCATAATACATTACTCGAGGAAACTCTCAGGAAAACAAAATCTCCCACTTCAAACTGAAGTGGTCTTCTCCGGTTATCTGCATAACTCTTTTGCCTACTTTGAGCTGCCTGCAATTTTTCCTTAATAAGCTTCACCACTTCTGTGATTTGCTGAATCAATTCAGGACCCACTAATTGCCTTTCTCCCACTTCATGCCAGTTCAATGGGGTTCTACATGGCCTTCCATATAAATCTTCATACGGTGCCATCCCAAGACTGGTATGATAACTATTATTATAGGCAAACTCAACCATTCCCAAATGATGCTCCCAGTTACCTCCCCAAATTAAACAACAAGCTCGCAACATATCTTCAATCGTCTGGATAGTCCTCTATGTCTGACCGTCTGTCTGGGGATGATAAGCGGAGCTATATCTCAGCTTAGTACCAATTACTTTCTGAAGACTCCTCCAAAAACTAGAAGTAAATCTTGGATCTCTATCAGACACAATAGTCTTCGGAATACCATGCAATGGAACAATTCTTTCAACATAAATCTTTGCTAATTTGTCCACTGTCCAAGACATACTTACTGCCACTAATCTGCACACCTTAGTTAATCTATCAACAAATACCCATATTCCATTATGCCCGGAACCCGATCTTGGTAAACCTGCCACAAAGTCCATGGCAATATCATCCCATTTCCACTGTGGAATGGGCAACGATTGCAATAAACCTATAGGCTTCTGATGTTTTGCTTTAATCTGTTGACAGATAGCACACCTTGCAACAAATTCTGCTATTTCCTTTTTCATATGAGGCCACCAAAAATGCTTCCTCAAATCGTGGTACATTTTAGTACTACCCAGATGGATAGTGTACCTGGATTTATGAGCCTCTTCCAACACTCGCTGCTTTACTTCTCTTTCTGCTGGAACAAACAATCTGCCTCTGAGCCTGACCACACAATTATCATCAATGGTAACTCCTTCCATTTTTACAATTTCAGCTAAACTTACATCTGCTCTCTGAGCTTCAACAATCTGCCAATACAAGGACGGCTCTACAGCACTAGAAGCTAGTACTGCCCGTCGCGGACTACTGGGCACATACAAAGAGTTCTCCACTATCTCTTCATACAGCTTCCATTCTTTGATCATCATCAGATTATATATGCATTTCTGCTCAAGGCATCTGCTACAACATTGGCCTTACCCGGATGGTAAGCCAAACTAAAATCATAATCTTTCAAATATTCGATCCATCTGCGCTGACGAAGATTTAAATCTTTCTGCGAGAAGATATACTTCAAGCTTTTATGATCTGTAAAGATCTCAAATCTCTCGCCATGCAGATAATGCCTCCACATTTTCAAGGCAAACACAACTGCTGCCAATTCCAAATCATGAGTGGGGTAATTCTCCTCTGCTGGTTTCAATTGCCTAGACGCATAAGCTATTACTTTACCATGCTGCATAAGCACTGCGCCAAGTCCTCTCCTTGAAGCATCTGCATAAACCACAAAACCACCACTCCCTGCCGGTAATGTCAATATGGGTGCTGTTGTAAGCCTCTTTTTCAATTCCATAAAACTTTTCTGACATTCAGCAGACCACACAAAAGGCACACCTTTCCTGGTTAATTTGGTCATAGGTGCCGCAATCTTAGAAAAATCTTGAATAAAGCGCCTATAATAACCTGCTAATCCCAGAAAACTTCTAATCTCAGTTATTGTCTTAGGCACTTCCCATCTCATCACTGCTTCCACTTTACTTGGGTCTACTGCTACTCCTTTAGCTGAGATAACATGACCCAGAATTGAATTTCTTTCAACCAAAATTCACACTTATTGAATTTAGCAAACAACTGGTTATCCCTTAACAACTGCAGGGTAAACCTCAAATGAGCTGCATGCTCCTCTTCAGATGCTGAATAAATTAGAATATCATCTATAAAGACCACAATGAATTGGTCCAAATACGGATGAAAGATTCTATTCATCAGATCCATAAAACCTGCAGGAGCATTGGTCAGCCCAAATGGCATAACCACAAACTCATAATGACCATATCTGGTTCTGAAAGCTGTTTTATCTATATCTTCCTCTTTAATTCTCAACTGATGGTACCCGGACCTTAAATCAATTTTAGAAAATACCTTTGCTGATTGCAACTGATCAAACAGATCATCTATCCTCGGCAACGGGTACTTATTCTTAATGGTCACATCATTCAACTTTCTATAATCAATACACATCCGAAAACTTCCATCTTTCTTTTTCACAAACAATACCGGTGCTCCCCACGGGGAATGACTCGGTCTAATAAACCCTTTCTGCAACAACTCTTCTAATTGCTTTTTCAATTCTTTAAGTTCTGCTGGTGCCATCCGATATGGAGCTTTAGAAATCGGCATGGTACCTGGCAGCAACTCAATGGTAAAGTCCACCTTTCTATGTGGAGCTAAACCAGGCAAATCTTCAAGAAAAACATCAGCAAATTCCCTAACCACAGGAACTGCTTCCACTGACTGACTAGCTTCTATCAGACTTACGAGGCTAAATAAGCCACACATCCAGCATTTATCAACTTTCTAGATCTAATTGCAGAAATTAGAAACTTAAAGGTATAAAAAGGTATACCTTGATATTCAAATACTGCACCATTAGGATGACAAAACTTGATTCTTTTCTTTCTGCAATCTAGCATTGCTCCATAAGTCTCAAGCCAATCCATACCCAAAATAATATCATAATCTGACAACTGCAGGGCATACAACCGACCCGGCATCTGGTTCCCTTCAATCATGACAGGAGCTTCATCTATATAGCTCGAAGTGAGCAGGAACTCACCCGAGGGAACCTCCACTACTAACTCACAAGACTTTTCCTCTAAAGGATGAGCTATACAATCCAGAAATTCTTCGGAAATGAAAGAATGAGAGGCACCCGAATCAAATAGAACTCTTGCTGAATAATCATAAAGAGGTAAAGTACCTTCTATCATATTCGATGCCTCCGCCTGGGCTCGAGTGATAGCCATAACCCGGCCTCTTCCTCGCTGCTGCGGTGCTCCTCTGCCACGACCTGCCTGTGGCTGCTGAAACTGCTGAGGCTGCTGCTGCTGCTGCTGCACACCTCTTCCATACCCATACTCTCTCGGATAGGGGCAATTGCGGATCAAATGCCCCGGCTGATTGCAATTATAGCATCTATACCCTGGTGGAATAATGGGCTACCTGGCAGTGCTCTGCTGCGACTCTTCCACCTTGGGCCCACCACGACCTTGCTGAAATTACTGACGACCTCCCCATCCTCTTCCTTTTCCTTTAAATGCTTGCTTCAATTTCTGGCCCCATTTACCAAAGCCTGATGAAGAAGGTCCTGCTGGTGCTTTACCCTTACTTGCACCTACTGACTGCTGCGGTAGCCGAAAACTACCTGAGCCTGACTCGCCCACCTGACGAGTCTGAATAGACCTTTCCAACGTAGCTGCCCTCTGAGCTGCTTCTTCCACTGTTTTACACATGAGAGGTACTATTGCATCTTGCAACTGCACTCTCAAACCTCTAATGAAATACTCAACCATCATATTATTATCTGATACTACATAAGGCGCATAACGACTAAGTGCCATAAACCTCATCTGGTACTCTAAAACTGAAGAGTTACTTTGCTGGAGTGTCTGAAACTGCTCTCTCTTCACTTGCTGCACTTGAATCGGAAAGAATATATCGTTAAATACATCAAGAAATTCTGACCAAGTGATAGCCTCTTCTGTCCTTCCTGCAAAAGTGGTCTGCATCTTCAATCGCCACCATTCCAATGTAAAACCCCGCAACTGATAAGTAGCTAACACAACTTTATCTGCTGCCAGACACCTCATGGTCGCAAAGACCCTTTCAATTTCATGAACCCAGTGTTCCGCTGTATCTGGATTCGGCCCTCCTGAGTAAGTAGGCGGTTGCAATCTTAGAAATTTCTCAACTTGCATCACTGGTTCCTCTGCTAATAGCACTGGTGGTGGTGGTGGCACAGGTTCTACAAAAGGCACCTCTACTCCTGGCGGAACTGGAGCTACAGGTACAGTCTCTCCATCCCCAGGTGGAACTGCAACCGGTGGTACCGGCGCCTGCTGATCCATCCTTGTCCGAATACCCGTGAGGCTCTCCCAGATCCTCTCTATCATACACTAAGTGCTCTCCTCTGGATCATCTCCTCCACCACCCTAATCTTTTCTATCAGCCATTTCAAACTTCTACATAAACAAAACACCAGGCAAAACAAAACAACAAATTATCAGAAATCAGGGCCCCTACCAGCAGTGTACAAAGACCAAAATAAGGCTATGTATCTTTCCAGTTCCCTTATATTAACACAGATCTTGCTCTGATACCAACTGTGGCGGAACACCTCGGCCAAGCCCATTAAACCGATAACGTACTTGATCCGAGTCCGCCTCCCGCGAACAGGCCGAAGCCTCGCAAGGGATACCAAACCACAGTCCGTGTAAACACAAAGGAACACACCATTTCACATATATATATCACAAGTTTACATAGCCATATTTCCACAAAAACTGAAAGAAAGTACAAGAGCCTGGGGCATACCCTGAGGTACAACTAAAGAAAGTAAACAACTAACTACACTACACTGGTGGAGCTGCCACTACACAGCTGGAGGTACCGACCCTGCACCGCTACGACGCGGCTCTGAGCTAGATGACGGTCGAGAAACGTCCTCCTCGCTCTCACCTGTGGGAGTAGGGGTGAGCCTCGCTAGTCACTGGCTCAGTAGGGAACTCCCCCAAAACCGAGCAAACCAAAAACACAGGTACGAAAGCAGTAAACAGTACCAACAATCTATAGAATAGTTAAGCAGGATATGTAAGCTGTAAAAGTACTCACCGTCTGCCGACTACGAAAAACAACTATAATAATTAAACGGCAAACCAGTACAAGTGTAACGACCCAGAATCCGCATTACCAGTAATCAACCAGTAACCCGAATTCTGACCCGCTAACCCACGAGACAAGCTCGGAAGGGTAAAAAGTGAACGTCCGAGGAGACTATATATAAGAAGATACACACTATGTAAAGCTGTAAAATTTCACTATACATGAACATAACATGTACAACTCAGAGTCTAGGCAAGTACAGAGTACAGAAGTACAACAAAAAGTACTACTCACTGCAGCTAGGGCGCACCAACACCGGAGTGGCTAGACTCGCCTGGAACGGGAGTCGACGACGACCCACCTGAAAGGGTGGGGAGTGAGTCTCAAGAAAAGAGACCCAGTAGGGAAAAGTAACCCCCACCGGCAACAGTACTAAAGTGTGGAAAGTAAGAACAGAAAGTAAATACACGTCGCATCACAACCCAAAACTGTAAACCTCGCGGCTCAGTAACACACACTCACACACACACAGTAAGTAGGACTCAGCTAGGGTCTATGGCTCGACGTCCCGTCACCACAGAGCTCTCAACCCCAGCCACGTGTGCACATACAGACGCTCTCTCTCGCATCTGGTCCATGACCGGTTTTCTTTCCCCTACGCCTGACCCTAGCGGTAGAGAAGGGGCTCCCCACGGAGACCGGCTTGAAACCACCACAAGGAGTACGCACAGGACAGAGACGCTCTCAACGTTCTGGCTCACCGACGGAGGACCCCCACACGCCGGTCATCTAGACAGAGCGTTGCTCTATGTCCAGTTGACAAACAGAAACAGAAGCACGGTAACTCAACGCGAGTACAGACGGTAACACTCTCAACGTTTGAAACACCATACAATAGACGGACATCTCATGTCTCGTCACGACACAGTTAATTACGCATAAGCACAGGCGGAGTCACACTCTAAGCCTGGCAGAATGTGTTAATAGGGCGGACATCACACATCAACACCTTGAAACACAAAACAGGACCAAAGCCTGCTGGGACACAGGATATTAACGGCTACATCGATTGTCGCCAATATTGATGTAGACGGCACTCACAATGCCGTTAAACCTTAATCAACGGCAATCGACCTTTTCGTTTATATCAACTCTGAAGATCTCAGCGTCAACAGATGTGGACGTTAAGTTCTTCAGTCCCCTAGACCCAGAACAGTGTCGGGTCAGTCCAATTGGGTAAAATCACCCAACCAGAACGCCTGCTGATGGAGGGAAATACTTCCTCACATCTTCTAACACTACCAGAACTTCAAAGATAAACAATTCAACACTTGGATTGCCCAAAACACCCAAAATCCCAGCATGGTATAACCCAACCCTAAAATGCAATTAGCATACTATTCTACACAAATAAGCATGCTAATCTGTTAAGGAAGGTTAAAGGGGTTAAGTCCCTACCTTAGAACGCCCCAAAAAAACTCCTAAACAATCACCAATCGCGCCGGAACCCCTCGAAGTCTCCGCGCGAATTACATCAAATCTTTACGTTTCCTGCTCGATCTATCACCGCCACACGTACCAGGGCCTTCCCACGAACTCCCATCAATCATCAGAAGCAGTGGAAACAGACAATGGCAGAAGTGGAGGGAAAGAGGGGAAAGGAAGAGAAAAGGCTTCTGCTCTCGGGTTGCCCTATTTCTACAGGCGCGACCAATAGACGTCCACATCCCTCGCCGCCTACTGAACCGCCAATGGGTTGACGTTCAGACTGCTTGCCGTCGAGTTCAACAACAAACGTCCACATCTCTGGACGCTAACTCCCAGTCAACGACTAGCCCCCTGCCACCAACCACAAGTCAACGACAATAGACCTTGTCGTCAACCATACCCGAACCTCTACAAGACCCAATAAGGATCCGCTAAGACCGAGACCTTACAACAAGTGTACAAGCTAAAGTAGAGACAGCCAAACACGAGCCACGTGAACTGGTTCGCGACACCAGAGACTGACTCGAACAAGCTAACACAAGTCTACCTCTCAGTCTCGCAGCCACGGATGAAAGGTCCAGCTGCCGCTCCACGTGAAAAGCTTAAGTAACTGTGGAGACACAACTAAACACCACCACTGCGGACCACATGGTCGCAGGCCATGCCTAACACCTCTGGAGACCCTGGCCTGGGCCCTCTAGAGTGAGGCACTGGAAAAGGACTAGCTGGGGACCAGTGTCGACCTACTGTGTTTCGTACCCCCAACTACGAGCGCACTACAAGTGACTAAAGACAACACTAGTGTCACTGTCTCACTGTCGTCTTTCCCTCAGCCGACGTACAACTCAAACATAAGATGAGGGTGTCCAGGTCAGACGACACAGACCTCGACGGTAAAACATAAGTACCGGGACAAAGCTCTGAGCTACAGCCTGGCTCACAAAGACCTGGGCACCCAACTGGAGAGGTAACCACGGTAGGCGTCGTACTACTTGCCACGTACACAAAACCACGTGCACGTCACACACAAACCACGTGAAGACTCACTTTCAACCGGTGCACTAGTAGTCCACTACACGTGACACGATGTAAACACGTAAGGAACCAACCAACTGCGTACCCATACGCTAGTCTCAGAAACCACGAGCACTAGGTGCACCACAATTATCGTCGCACCGCTTGATACCAACAATATTCAATTATCAATTTTAAACCAAAAGCATGCTGGCGGCAACATCGACTGCTGACGACCCTCATTATACCGGTACGGTTATACCAACCCACGTCGGTATAGTAAAGGTTATCACAGTGGGACATTTACCCAAACACTATCACATGATTGAGATATACACAAATATAGACACAGAGTCGCGGAAGTAAAGGACTAACTGTCATCACATTTCATCATCCACATTTCTCATACATGATCCATATAGCAAATTAAAGGACTAAACTTTCATAATTGAAATTAAACCAAACTACATTGTCCACAAGATTAAAGTTCTACATTTAATACATAATTTGTCCACAATTACATAAATGATAACTCTAATACGAGCTACAATTTACATACTATGAAAAAAAAGGGACACAACGTCAACTCCACAAGCTACTCTCCACGCTCGGAGTCGCTCTCCACGGTCTCCTCCAAAAGTGTGTCACCAACTAAACCTGTACGCCGAAGCAAGGAGTGAGTCTAAAAGACTCAGCAAGTAACTCCATACACATCATTCATGCATACATCATAGTAGGTTCTACTATTTCAATTTGCACGGCAATCATACAGCATGCTTGAACATCAATAAGAGACAACCTATCATGGTATTTCTACAAAGTCAAAACACATGGTACATGGTTTAAGATGTTTCACATAACACTCCCTATCACATGCTTTCTACTCATTAATCACATGAAAACTACACTTCCAATTTGACTATAACATGATGGCAATTTACATGGAATTAGAAATATCATAGCATGAATTATCGTCTCATACTCTAACACATTCACTTCACATGGTTACACATTCCCATATTTCACATGGTTCATTTTTCAAACATTTCACATGCACACATGTTCGCATTCTAACATAAATAGTTCACATGATTTCACATTTCACATTCACTTGTTCACATATACACATTTTACACATGTTCACATTCACATTTCACAATTTATTTGCCGTGACACATAGTCCAAACCACCACTAGAAGGACACATCACATACACATAACACATAGCACATCACCTAGGCAATACAGTGATGACTCTTGGCACTGCGCAGACCGGGAGAACACGTCTCCACCCTAACCAGTGGTACTTGTCCACCTCCAGGATTTCATCCTAATGCCCTTAGGAATCTTAACACATTGAACCTTCTCATGGGGACCTTTCCATGATACAGTTCCACAGCCCTCTATGGAAGCAGTGTCACACACGGCACATTTTACACATTACACATTCCGATTAACACACGTTTTACATATGATATTCACACTTTCTTGTTTATGCACATGGTTCTGTTCTTCCCTAGCATGATGCCACTAATAACAGAAATCAAGCATTTAGTAGCCCTCACGGATTAATTGGAACGCACATCATTTAACCTTAATCATGGTACATGTATTTATAACTCATTTTCACATGGAAATCTCATAGTGTAGGCTACTGTCATCAAATTTTCTTGAAAATTAACCACATACTGTTTTCGGGCATAGGAACACACATACAAATTTTCACATTTTCTGAATTCACATGCATTTATAGAAATTAAAACATTCAGTTTCATGCCATTCATAAACAAAGTAACATAGAGCATGACATGGATTTCAGATTTGATCATGCACAGTCATGAACCACACATACATATTGGCACAAGAAATTTTTCCCAATTTTATTTCCAACACACGATTTACTAAATTTTCACAAGGTCTACACATGCTTTCTATTTCTCATTGTAGGAATTATAAAAATTCACATGAATATGGGAAAATTCCCAAATTTGCAGGGCATGGACTGATACCTACAAACATGGTTCATAAAATCTATAGCATTTAATTCCTCAGAAATCATGAGAACAAAATTAACATGCAAAATCTCTTTCCTACACATGCCTTCAATAATTCTAATAAATTATGCCATCTACAGAAAAATACAGGAAATTTCACACACATCACATTATCTATTTTACATAACATATAAAATTTACATTATATCCTCATGCGTAGAAATCCGGAAATTAAAGATATAGGGCAGAACAGTTCACTGTTCTGTCAAGAAGAACTCAACGGCATACTATGGACGTTTACAAGAGTTGGCGGCAACATCGTTGGCCGCTGACTCAAGATCTCAACGGCAATAGATCTGGCCGTCAAGTTCGGACCTGTGTAAAAACACAGTCCGAGCTCTAAAGAATGGTGAATGTAGGGGATCCAGGACACGAGGAAAATCCATAAAAATGATAGAAACCTCCTAGACACATACATGGACAAGGTGAAAGGGTTACTTGCCTTTGGAAAAACTCCTAAAGGGATCAAAATGGTTGGAGAAGCTCTCCTTGGGCAGTCCCAAGAAGCCTCCAAGATGTCTCCACTCCGGCCTCTGTGATGCTCCCCTCTGCAATCCAGGGTCGGGGATGTGTAGCCGGATGTGTTGTCTCCCTCCTTGTCGAAGTAGATCTCCAGATGAAGCCTTGGATCGCCGGATCAAAGCCTCCAAACTCCAAGTTTTCTCACAGCTCACTAGGGTTTTCTCTTATCTCTTTGCAAAGAGCCAAGAGAGCTCTTTGGGGGTTGTCACAAGGGCCATTTTAGAGAGGAGAACCTCTCACCCACGCAGAGGTCGGTGGGAAGGTCGGGGTAAGCCGTTGGGGTGGTTGGCATCCCCATCAAAGGCATGGCACACCATGCTGCTGCAGACTGGTCTGTCAGGACATAGACGTCCACCGATATGGCCGTCGACTTTAATCGACGTCCACCTATATGGACGTTAACAATAGTGAACGTCCATTCATGTTGACGTCGACTAACCCTTCGGCCAGAACCCAAAACCATGCAAAACCCTAATTTCTCCTAAATGCATAGGGTGTAATGCACACACTCACTATGTCACGAAATCAACCGATATATATATACAACTAAGTATATACATACATTCATAAGTACACCAAGATAATGTATACATAATACTTACACGATAATGCATATACCACAAGCATAAAATTGCACACAATAAAATAATAAGGACAAAATTCGAGGGCCTTACACCCTCTCCCCCTTAAAGAAACTTCGTCCTCGAAGTTAGGACAACACTACTCAAACAAAAGGGATACTTCTTCTTCATCGCATCCTCAAGCTCCCAAGTAGCCTCCTCCCGCGAGAAGTTACGCCATAGAACTTTTACCGACGCAATACTCTTGTTTCGGAGGTGCTGAACCTTCCGGTCAAGAATAGCTACTGGTTGCTCCACATACGACAGATCTGGCTGGATCTCCACTGGCTCGTGACTAATAACATGAGATGGATCTCGGACATATTTCCTGAGCATAGATACGTGGAAAACAGGGTGAACACTAGCCAAAGCTGGGGGTAAAGCTAGCTCATAAGCCACGTTGCCCAATCGTCTGAGAATCTCATACGGGCCAATGAATCTAGGGCTCAATTTACTGTGCCTGCCAAACCTGACGACACCACGCGTAGGCGATATCTTCAAGAAGACATGATCACACTACCTCGAACTCTAGATCCTTCCTCCTGTTGTCGGCATAGCTCTTTTGTCTATCCTGTGCCGCAACAAGCCTCCTCCTAATCAACTGGATCTTATCCGAAGTCTCCTGAACTAACTCCGGACCAATCAGCTGTCTATCACCAGTCTCCTCCCAACATAAAGGAGATCTGCAGGGCCTACCATACAACGCCTCGAATGGAGCCATACCGATACTAGCATGGAAACTGTTGTTGTATGCGAACTCCACAAGAGGTAAATGACGCTCCCAATCATCCTTCCAATCCAAAACACACGCTCTCAACATATCCTCGAGCGTCTGGATAGTCCTCTCGGACTGTCCATCAGTCTGGGGATGAAATGCCGAACTGAGCTTAAGCTCCGAACCTAACGCATCCTGAAGGCCCTTCCACAACCTCGAAGTAAATCTCGGATCTCGATCCGAAATGATCGACTTCGGCACACCATGCAGTCTAACGATACCGCTAACATACAGTCTAGCTAAGCTCTCTACTGACTGCTTCTTCTTCATAGGCAAGAAATGAGCAGTCTTCGAGAACCTATCTACAACTACCCAAATCGAGTCATTGCCCCTTCTAGATCGAGGCAAACCCGATACGAAATCCATAGTGACAGCTTCCCACTTCCATACGGGGATATCCATCCTCTGCATAAGGCCGGATGGTCGCTGCCGCTCGGCTTTCACCTGCTGACATACTAGACATCTAGACATAATCCGCAACATCCTTCTTCATGCCGGACCACCAAATGATCTCTTCAGGTCTTGATACATCTTAGTGTTACCCGGATGAATAGAGAATCGCGATCTATGAGCCTCCGCTAACACATGCTCACGGACATCTACCACATCGGGGACACAAACACGGTGCTGAAATCTAATCACACCGTCCTCATCACGAGCAATGCCCGCCTTACCCACTAACTCTAACAATCTAGGATCGGCTTTCTGCTCTCAATCACCTCATCCAAGACTGAGGATCTAAGGGATAGCTGAGCTACAAACACCACACGATGGCTCTAACTCGGTCATAGAGCACGCTGCATCCTCCAACATCTTCCAATCCTGCTGGAGCGAAGACCTCTTTCTACTAAGAGCATCCGCTACGACGTCGCCTTTCCAGGATGATACTGAAGGTCGAAGTCATAGTCCTTCAAGAACTCGATCCATCTCCTCTGCCTCAGGTTTAATTCCTTTTGGAGAAAAGATACTTCAAGCTCTTGTGGTCGGTAAACACCTCAAATCTGACACCATAAAGATAGTGCCTCCAGATCTTTAGTGCATGAACCACAGCTGCGAGCTCTAAATCATGAGTCGGATAGTTCCTCTCATGCTCCTTCAACTGACGAGAAGCATAAGCCACTACCCTCTCTTGCTGCATGAGCACACAGCCTAAACCAATCTGAGATGCATCCGTATAAATGGCAAAACCTTCTAGACCACTAGGCAATACCAATACCGGAGCAGAAGTAAGCTTAGCCTTCAATAGCTGAAAGCTGCGCTCACATGCCTCAGACCATACGAACTTCTCACCTTTCCGGGTCAGCTTTGTCAAGGGGCGGCGATGGATGAGAAACCCTCAATGAATCGCCGATAATAACCAGCTAACCCAATAAAACTACGAATCTCCGAAGGGGTCCTGGGAATCTCCCAATCCATAACTGCCTGGACTTTTGCTGGATCAACTGCAACACCAGCGCCGGAGACCATGCCCGAGAAAATGAACCTCGCGCAACCAGAACTCGCACTTGCTGAACTTCGCATACAGCTTGTGCTCACGAGAACCTCTAAGACTAACCTCAAATGCTGACGATGTGTGGCCTCATCCGGAGAATAGACCAACACGTCATCAATAAACACAACAACAAAGCTATCTAAATACGGACTAAACACCCGGTTCATGAGATCCATGAACGCTGCAGGGGCGTTGGTCAATCCGAAAGGAAGAACCAAAAACTCATAATGTCCATAACGGGTTCTAAATGCCGTCTTGGACACATCCTCACACCTAATTCTCAACTGATGATAACCAGATCGCAAGTCAATCTTGGAAAAGACTGATGCCTCTCGCAACTGGTCAAAGATCATCAATCCGAGTAAGGGATACCTGTTCTTCACAGTCACCTGGTTTAGCTTTCTATAATCAATGCACAACCGAAGTGACCCGTCTTTCTTCTTGACGAACAATACAGGTGCCCCCAAGGGGAAACACTAGGGCGAATAAATCCCTTATCGAGCAATTCTTGCAATTGCTTCCTCAACTCGGCTAACTCTGCAGGGGCCATCCGATATGGGGCCTTCGAGATAGGAGAGGTGCCTGGAAGCAACTCTATAGTGAACTCTATCTCCCTATCCGGTGGCAATCCAGACAAGTCGTCGGGAAAGACATCTGGAAAGTCCTGCACCACATCGATCTCTGCAAGAGTCAGTGACGAACCAGCATCGGGTACTAGCATAACGCTGGCAAGAAATGCGTCACAACCCTTGTTCACCATGCGCATCGCCTTCATGGCAGAGATAACTAACTTTCCCGCTAAGTTCTTTGGCAAGGGATGAGAGAACTCATCCTCACCAGGAAATGCGGAAAACAATCTTCTTCCTACGACAATCCACTAACGCATAATGCTCCTCTAGCCAATCCAGACCAAGAATACAATCATAGTCTTTCATCTTTAGCAAGAAGAAACACCCATCTAGGAATCTATCCTCAATGCACACAGGTAACGACGGAATGCACTTCCTAGTCGATACCGTACCCGCAGGGGTGTGCACAGACAAAGGGACCTCTAACTCCTCAGACTCTATGCCTGACTCTAGGGCTAACTGCCTAGCAAACCGCTCGGAAATGAACGAGTGAGTAGCACCCGTATCAAACAAAACCCGAGCGTGCACACCAAAAAGTAAAAATGTACCTTCGGTGACATGCTCCGCTTGCTCGGCGTCCTCACGAGCCAACGCAAACACTCGAGCTGGGGCTCGAGGCCTTCCTGGTCGTCCTGTCGCTGGCGCGGCTGCCGCTACTGCTGGTACTGGCGCTCCTCGTGAGCTTCCTGCTGAAGTCTGGGGCAATCCTTGATCTTGTGGTTGCTACTCCCCCACTTTAGGCATTTGCCCGCTATCTTCCAACATTCCGTACCACCATGTGCCCTTCCACAGTGGGGCACTCCTTCTTGTCACCAGAGGAACGTACAGAAGGTACCTGAGTGTTGCTGACTACCACAGGGCGCTGTGGTGACTGGTATGCTGCTCTCCTCTTGTCTTGTCGCTGGAAAGTGGCTGCTGGTCTCTTCTGCGAAGCCTTCTTCTCCTCAAGGTACCGCTCCATCTCGCCTTCTGCCTACAAGCAACGCTAAGGGCTTCGTCCAGGGTACGATGATCAAACGCTACGAGCCTCGTCCGCAGTGATGGCTTAAGGCCCATCACAAACTTCTTTGCCTTCCTGCCTCATCTGCCACAATGTGAGGTGCATACTTAGATAGTTCTGCAAACCTGGCCTCATACTCGAGTACGGTCATAGAGCCCTGAGTCAAAGTGAGGAACTCCTGCTCCATCCTGTCCTGGATGTGCTCGGGGACGAACTTGGCCTGAAAGAGCCTCACGAACTCGTCCCAAGCAACATCAATCGCACCGTCCTCAAACCGTGTACGTAGTAATGAAGCCCACCACACATCAGCTCTCTCCTGCAACATAACCTTCATAAGCACCGCTAAACAACTTCAACTTAACAGGGAATAGGAAACACATGACTAACACATACCTGTAGCATGTAGGTGGCTAAAGTAACCTTGTCCTCATCCACACACCTGATGGCCCGGAAGATCTTCTCGATCTCCCTCATCCAGCTTTCGGCTAGCAACGGATCGCTCTCCCCCTTGAAAGAGGGTGGCAGCATCCTCTTGAATCTTTCCATGATGGAAGGTCCACCATGGTCCTGAGCTGGGGCCTGAGCCTGCTACATTAACAACAACAATATACAATAACACATATACAATAAACAATATCATAAACAAATAGCAAACTACTAGGTTGTTTTATTATTCTACCTGGCCTCCAACTGGGCCTGGAGTGCTGCCTGGGTGTGGGCCTGCGTCTGCATGGCTTGCACCAGACCTTGCATAAATACTCCATAGTCCACTGGCGGTGGTGGGGGAAGCACAGGACCCTGTGGGGCCGGGGCCTGCTGCTCCGCCCCCTCCTCACGCCTCTGCTCGTCGTCGCGAGCTGGCACACCTCCACGTCGTCCACGGAAGCCATGGCTGTAATAAAATTTTAGCCACCAATTAAGCTAGGTTACTAAGCTTCCTAACCATTTTCTTATCTATTTTTCCATTCATTATTAGTCGTTTCTACCCATGTGGACAATCTATAAAGATTTAGCATGCAATGAGGATGATGATTCATGTATATTCATGTAAGATCTCAATCGGTTGCTCTGATACCAATCTCTGTGACGACCCTCATTATACCGGTACGGTTATACCAACCCACGTCGGTATAGTAAAGGTTATCACAGTGGGACATTTACCCAAACACTATCACATGATTGAGATATACACATATAGACACAGAGTCGCGGAAGTAAAGGACTAACTGTCATCACATTTCATCATCCACATTTCTCATACATGATCCATATAGCAAATTAAAGGACTAAACTTTCATAATTGAAATTAAACCAAACTACATTGTCCACAAGATTAAAGTTCTACATTTAATACATAATTTGTCCACAATTACATAAATGATAACTCTAATACCTCTACAATTTACATACTATGAAACAAAAGGGACACAACGTCAACTCCACAAGCTACTCTCCACGCTCGGAGTCGCTCTCCACGGTCTCCTCCAAAAGTGTGTCACCAACTAAACCTGTACGCCGAAGCAAGGAGTGAGTCTAAAAGACTCAGCAAGTAACTCCATACACATCATTCATGCATACATCATAGTAGGTTCTACTATTTCATTTGCACGGCAATCATACAGCATGTTGAACATCAATAAGAGACAACCTATCATGGTATTTCTACAAAGTCAAAACACATGGTACATGGTTTAAGATGTTTCACATAACACTCCCTATCACATGCTTTCTACTCATTTAATCACATGAAAACTACACTTCCAATTTGACTATAACATGATGGCAATTTACATGGAATTAGAAATATCATAGCATGAATTATCGTCTCATACTCTAACACATTCACTTCACATGGTTACACATTCCCATATTTCACATGGTTCATTTTTCAAACATTTCACATGCACACATGTTCGCATTCTAACATAAATAGTTCACATGATTTCACATTTCACATTCACTTGTTCACATATACACATTTTACACATGTTCACATTCACATTTCACAATTTATTTGCCGTGACACATAGTCCAAACCACCACTAGAAGGACACATCACATACACATAACACATAGCACATCACCTAGGCAACAGTGATGACTCTTGGCACTGCGCAGACCGGGAGAACACGTCTCCACCCTAACCAGTGGTACTTGTCCACCTCCAGGATTTCATCCTAATGCCCTTAGGATATCTTAACACATTGAACCTTCTCATGGGGACCTTTCCATGATACAGTTCCACAGCCCTCTATGAAGCAGTGTCACACACGGCACATTTTACACATTACACATTCCGATTAACACACGTTTTACATATGATATTCACACTCTTGTTTATGCACATGGTTCTGTTCTTCCCTAGCATGATGCCACTAATAACAGAAATCAAGCATTTAGTAGCCCTCACGGATTAATTGGAACGCACATCATTTAACCTTAATCATGGTACATGTATTTATAACTCATTTTCACATGGAAATCTCATAGTGTAGGCTACTGTCATCAAATTTCTTGAAAATTTAACCACATACTGTTTTCGGGTATAGGAACACACATACCAATTTTCACATTTTCTGAATTCACATGCATTTATAGAAATTAAAACATTCAGTTTCATGCCATTCATAAACTAAGTTAACATAAAGCATGACATGGATTTCAGATTTGATCATGCACAGTCATGAACCACACATACATATTGGCACAAGAAATTTTTCCCAATTTTATTCCCAACACACGATTTACTAAATTTTCACAAGGTCTACACATGCTTTCTATTTCTCATTGTAGGATTATAAAAATTCACATGAATATGGGAAAATTCCCAAATTTGCAGGGCATGGACTGATACCTACAAACATGGTTCATAAAATTCTACAGCATTTAATTCCTCAGAAATGGAAACAAATTAAACATGCAAAATCTCTTTCCTACACATGCCTTCCAATAATTCTAATAAATATGCCATCTACAGAAAAATACAGGAAATTTCACACACATCACATTATCTATTTTACATAACATATAAAATTTACATTATATCCTCATGCGTAGAAATCCGGAATTAAAGATATAGGGCAGAACAGTTCTTGTTCTGTCAAGAAGAACTCAACGGCATACTATGGACTTTACAAGAGTTGGCGGCAACATCGTTGGCCGCTGACTCAAGATCTCAACGGCAATAGATCTGGCCGTCAAGTTCGGACCTGTGTAAAAACACAGTCCGAGCTCTAAAGAATGGTGAATGTAGGGGATCCAGGACACGAGGAAAATCCATAAAAATGATAGAAACCTCCTAGACACATACATGGACAAGGTGAAAGGTTACTTGCCTTTGGAAAAACTCCTAAAGGGATCAAAATGGTTGGAAAGCTCTCCTTGGGCAGTCCCAGAAGCCTCCAAGATGTCTCCACTCCGGCCTCTGTGATGCTCCCTCTGCAATCCAGGGTCGGGGATGTGTAGCCGGATGTGTTGTCTCCCTCCTTGTCGAAGTAGATCTCCAGATGAAGCCTTGGATCGCCGGATCAAAGCCTCCAAACTCCAAGTTTTCTCACAGCTCACTAGGGTTTTCTCTTATCTCTTTGCAAAGAGCCAAGAGAGCTCTTTGGGGGTTGTCACAAGGGCCATTTTAGAGAGGAGAACCTCTCACCCACGCAGAGGTTGGTGGGAAGGTCGGGGTAGCCGTTGGGGTGGTTGGCATCCCCAATCAAAGGCATGGCACACCATGCTGCTGCAGACTGGTCTGTCAGGACATACGTCCACCGATATGGCCGTCGACTTAATAATCGACGTCCACCTATATGGACGTTAACAATAGTGAACGTCCATTCATGTTGACGTCGACTAACCCTTCGGCCAGAACCCAAAACCATGCAAAACCCTAATTTCTCCTAAGTTCATGCATGCAATACATAGGGTGTAATGCACACACTCACTATGTCACGAAATCAACCGATATATATATACAACTAAGTATATACATACATTCATAAGTACACCAAGATAATGTATACATAATACTTACACGATAATGCATATACATACACAAGCATAAAATTGCACACAATAAAATAATAAGGACAAAATTCGAGGGCCTTACAACTGCCGTCGATGGATATAAACGGCAAGGTATATAGACGTTAGTTCCCAGCTGAAGACCTGGCATCAAACGATGTTGACGCCAGCTCCTCGCTTCCAGTTCTCACAGAAACCTAGGCCGACTCCACAATGTCCTCGGCCCTAAAACACCAGAAAACTGAGGAAACACTCCTCTAACATGCATGCATTCTGTCTTAACTCCAAACGACATATTTCTTTGTTAAATTTGCTCAAACCACCCTGTACCCCGCATGGATACCATTACCTGAAAACACCATATCATGTAGATTCATGTTTTACATTGCTTTATCACAACCTAGTAACTAAATGGATCATTCCCTACCTCAATACGCACTTAAACCTCCTAAATTCTCTCGGTTCACACTGAACCCTCCGTGAACTCCACGGCAATTGCACCACGTCCCGGCGTTTCCTTGGCCAATTCGTCACCGCCTCACGTTCCACCTTCCTCCATTATCCTTTTTACAACGTTGGAAGTATGGGGAAGCAAGAGGCATGAAGAGGGCAAGGGAGAGAGTGATTGAGTTGAGGGAACTGCTCTTGGGTAGACTATATTCTGCAGGTCGCACAGGTTGGCGTCAACATGGTTGTCGCCAATCAGACCGCCAAGGCTAGACGTCCATATCCCTTGTCGCCAAATTCAACAGTAAACGTCACACATATGGACGCCTACAAGTCAACAACCACACCTGCCGCCAACTCCTACTCACCTGCAACAGGTCCTATTTATCTCAGGACCCAACCTGCACCACACCTGCACACACCACACAACCAACCACATTGGCCTCACAATGGCCACCATAACCGATACACACATGATCCATAAGGATCCGAAATGCACGCGATGTTACACTAAATCCTAACTATTTTCCTTAACTATCTTCCATTCGTTATTAGTAATTTCTACATATATGGACAATTTCCTATAAAGACTTTGAAATATTGTGATGATGATGGTCTTATCCTTGTACCATGTCAACCTTGGGCTCTGATACCAATCTCTGTAATGACCCCACTTTATACCTGTACGATTATACCAATCCCCATCGGTACAAAGGGCATCATTACAGTGGGATAATAACCCAACACTAGCCGATAGGTTGATATGTACGTGGATAGCAATTTAGTACAACAGAATTAAAATAAACAACTCTACTTTAATCCATCACCATCACACATTCCACAGTCTATATACCGAAATAAAATGACAATGTTCACATTATTACATGATAAAAGAATTGCATTGTCCAAATATTGTCCATACAATTAACTTTATTCATACTATGCAAAAAGGAAAATACAACTACTAAGATGACTCCACAACTACTCCTCACTCTTGAGGATGCTCCTTGCAATGCCTCCCTCTGGTACGGAATACCTGTCAACCTGTACACCGAAGCAAGAGTGAGTCTAAAGACTCAGCAAGCAAACCAAAGACTTAACCTTAAACATATCGCATTCATGTTAAGCTATCATACACTAAGGAAATGCATACTATCATTTAATCTACAAGAATACACATGGCACATACTCCTAACTATCAACACATATTTAAATCACCTAGACATGCTTTAAACTATCACATGTTTATTCTAAATCATGGATACTAACATACATTTGTACATATCTCTAAACCTAACATGTAACATGATTCATCCATCCAAACATTAATTCATTTCATGATACATTTTTACAAACTAGAACATAGAATTAAGCATAAAGAAATGAACAACCTAGCATGATGACTATTCACTTTCACATGCACTTTTCATATTTAATTGCACATTTTACTTGCTGTTTTAATGTAAATAAATTTCATTACACATAGTTTCACATTTATCAGCATGAATTGAAGAGTTAAAACATAGTCAAGTTGGTTGGCAACAATTAGCACTAAGCATGGAACTTTATGCTAAGTAAACATCACATCTAGCATGGAACCTAAACATATTTCATGCATTTATCGCAATTATAACCACACTTTACTTGCTGTTTGATATGAATTAAACTCTTATATGAAATTATTTATTTCACACACAATTCATTCATTTAGTAATTCCACATGTTCATTGTTCACGTTGCATAAATGATGTAATTACATATGTTTATTCACATGCACATATTATATGAAGAAGAATAAACTACATGACATGATGCTAAACATGGTATTGCAATGAGGTATTAATACATGAAGTCATGAACATATTGCATTAACATATAGTTTTTCACATGCAAGCACCTCTCATTACATTAACTCTCCCTTACATATCTTTTCACATATTCTTCATGTCATTTACTCTTTTATTTTCACTTATCACATAACATATCATTTGCACTCATCACGTGCCACATTCGCATATCATCTTACACTTTGTTCATATTCCATCGCTTAAAATGCCATGACACATAGTCCTAACCACCTACTAGAGGACGTAAACCAATATCTCATAACTCATCTCATAGCACAACTCCTCGCATCGCATAACACATAGCTCATAATCACATAACTCATAATCACATACTCACCACCTAGACAATGTAGTTGTGAATATTGGTAACTGCGCAGACCGGGAGAAGCCCTCTCCACCCTATCCAGTGGTACTTGTCCACCTCTAGGTTTTTCCTAATGCCCTTAGGTCTACTTTTCTCAATGTAGAGCCTCCCATAGGGACTTTTCTATGGTACCACCTCGAAGCCTATAAGGTAGCAGTGTCAATCTCGGCCCAATTATTACACTTTTACTTTATCGCATTTTCTTCATTATACAACACTTCATATAAACTATTTACTCACTTTACATGTAGTATGGGTCAATTGCACATATCTCAGTTACCTAACATGATACTACTATTTTCAGAAGTAAAACAACTCATATTACCATTCTAACATGCTGTTAATTCTGAATTACACAAGTTTAGATTTTTAACATATCCAACATGAATATTTCCCGTGATTTAATAATAATTGCACTTTCTATCATCAAATCAGTTTTAAATTTTATCATAGGTTACTAACAATAACATATCACATATGCAATTTTCTAGATTTTTCTAATAGTAAACATAATTTCCACAGTTAAATCTAGATTTTAGGCATATTCATTGAAATATCATTAGACATGGTCCATATGAGCATGATTGGGTGCTAATAGTTCAGAAACTTAATATCAGATCTCATGCTATCATGTAAAAATTATGAAATCCAATTCACAACAAAATCTATTTATGCAAGATTTAAACATGATCATATCATGCTTATAAGTCAGTCACTGAATTTTAATAATTAACACAGTTCACAGAAAATTAGGGCAACCTCATGATATGACCTACTGACTGTACACAACCACCCATAAAAATTTTAGTATATACCTATGTCCAGAAATCATTTAAACAGCGTAAGAAGATCAAACAGTTCATTTTTCAGAACACTGAAGAAGTAGACGTCAAGGCATGTGGCCGTTTACTTTCAACTGCAGCATCCCTTGCCGCCAACTGAAGAACTTGACTACAGCAGATGCTGCCGCCAACTTCTTCCCAGCAGCACACACAGACAATTCTCAATACAAAGGGGAATTTGGGGTTCCAGGACTCGAGGAAAAATCCTTAAGAATACCTTGGACTTAGGGGACATGTATAAGCTTAAGATCTAGGGTTTACTTGCCTCTAAAAAAATCTACGAAGATCAAGAATCACCTGTGAAGCCCTCCTCGGCCCTGCCAAGAAGGTGCTCAGAAACGCCTTAGATCTGGTTCTTCTGTGGATGCAGACGGTTCCTCGGAGTTGGGATCTCTTCTCCTATGCATAGGCTATCCTCCAGTTGGTGTAGCTCCTCATGGAACAACTCCAATCGACAGATCCGGCCCTCCAAAGATGAGCTTTTCCTCATTTCGGGTCCAAGGGTTTCACCAAATGCTAAAAGCCTTCTCCTCGACCTCGGATGGGTATTTTATAGGCTTGGGCTTTGGGGTACACAGTAGGGTAGGTTTCCTACGCATTAGGATGGGTTTCCTAATCTGGAACGGCCAAACAAACGAGCATTAACAAATCTGGAACCGTTACACAGGAGGATTTGACGTCAACATCGGTTGTAGTCAACTGCACAGTTGACGTCAAGGGGCTGGCCGCCAACAGGGGTTGGCGTCCAGGGGGTGGCCACCCACTGTGTATTGGCATCCAGGGATGGGATGCCAATCACAGTTCTGGCAGTTGGCGTCCAGGTCTTGGCCGCCCACTGCACAGTGCAGTCAAAACTCCGTCAAACCTTAAAATAAATGCATAAATACACCAAAACAATTTAGTATATGTAAAAATAACTACATATATCCTTACCACATAAAGTAAATACATTACATAATATTTAATTAAATACAACTTAATCTAATCATAATTAAGGATAATATGCATCAATAGCATACATATATGCACATATACATACACATTTCATGATCACATACATCGTGCATGAACATATAATGAAATGTGTTCATCATTAGTTAAATTCTACATGTACATTATCATTCAACCATAAATAATTTAACATGCTTAAAGTAGATAGATTTCATTTAAACAAGAATAACATATGTATGTATACATACATACCATGGTTACTTACAACAGTATAAAATAATTAAATACAAGAGGCACATCATATTAAATAATTCATATACATTTAAATATATTTTGCATGCACGGAAATAACTCATATTTATTTACAATATGTATGACAATAATTTCTTACTATGTGCACAACAAGTACAATATGCATGAGATCTACATACATTGATAGCTAGATATGCATGCACATTTATATATATATATATATAATATATATATATATATATATATATATACTTGTACAAAAATAACTTTCATGTACTTACATGGCTATAGCATTACTTACCTATCATATTGCACAATTTTATTTAAGTACTATTCATATACTATAGATGATTGATGTACATAGGATTAGATAGATAGATAGATATCACATGCATAAGATAACATACATATATACATTTATACTTCATATACTTACACACAATATCCATGGAATAGGAAGTATAATATGCACTTCAAGATTTAGATAGTACATGTATAGTGTTATTATATGCAATATGAAGTAAGTTAACTAAGAATACTCTATACAACAAAATAATTCTTGCATGCACACACTTGATTGACATATGTATAAATACGCACACGTATACAACATAATTATATATATTATGCTAAAATAGATAAATACAACATGCATATCGGTAATTAGATTAAACATGTGTGATATTACTTAAGTATCATATGCCTAGATTTTAGTATACACAAATTACATCAATTTAGCTAATTGCCTATTCTCACCTAAAACCATATATATACATGCATGTGTTCATGAGAAGTATAGAAATGGTAATATCCACAATTGAATACATATGGTATACACGCAACAAGTAAGACACACGTGCCCTATATAAAGAAGAAAAATTTGAGGTATCACAACCAAGAAATAGATGAATAGAAGAGATAGTAGAGAACGTGAATAGATGAGCGAGTAGAGTATAGATGAGAGCTATAGGTAATTGCACATGAAACGACGCTAAACGGGCGATAGTAACAGTTGCACAACACACGCAATTGGTGTTGGCAGTCAGGTGGAATACACTACCCTACCACTGGCCATGTTATGCACAGGCCCAGAGGTCCGGTGTGAATTAAGCTAAGAGTGAGAGCATTCTAAGGCCGTTTGGATCTTACTGATCCCTAGAGGGTATCATAGGTATTAGGGTACAACCAGCTCGTCGACCATGTGGGAATCCATGGACAGAGGAGTCTTACGGAGGCCTTGAACAAGGATTCACTAGTCCGACAGAAGGAATATCCGACAGAGACTTTGTCCAAGTCAAGAGAAAAGTGTGTAGAGAAACAAGTGCTCGACGTTCTAGAGGAATTATAGAATAGTGGAGAGTTGGTAACGATATTCCCAAAACAATGCGAGAACGAAAACAAGTCCATTAAAAATAGGGCAATGTGATATACGTTATGTTCAGAACGCGACAGGTAGCTATGTCGCGATCAGCCCTAAGAACGCGGCCTATCATGTCGTCGTGTTCTCAGGTCCTGCGCCTGAGTCCGAGCGGGAAAAGGACCATGCCTTGGATTGCGGTCCTAGTTGCCGATCAGAAATTAAGAACTCGATGCACAATTGATGAAAAATTTCAAAACCACTTAAAAACTGATCTAGACATGCGAGGGTACTTACAATAAATAGGAATTTGAAAATAGTCAGGCTCTTGATAGGTTTTGATCAAGTTCATTCACGACGAACATAGAACAGTGTACAGTGAAGATAAAAGATTTAATTCGAGTAGCATACTGGATGAAAATTGGGGATTTCAGGGGAAAACGATGCCTAACAATGATCAGTATCTCCAGTTAAAATTCTGGGGCATGGCATCAAGTATACATGGAGATCTAAATTAAACATGATGGGTCGGGGTCATGGTGATTGCAGAACTTCAAAAATAGAGAACAAAAGATTAGCTTGATGAAAAATAGAGAAACAAGAGGGCTTTTGTTCCTGATGTTGGGAACATCCTACAGATGAAATTAATTGAGTTTAGCCGGTGAGAATGCCTACCTTTGAGTCATTTTGTCTCCTAGCGCTTAGAACTTGAAGAACATGGGTTGGGGCTTGAGCAATCCTTCTCCCCACGAGTTCTCCCTTTTCTTTGCCTCTTCTCCACATCCAGCAACTCTCAGCAACGTATTAAGGCCGGCCATGGAGAGATTGGAGAGTATTTAAGCTCCCTTGGTTTCCATTTCCTATTATGACTCTAATTCTTCCGAGATTTCCTAATTTCTCTCAACCTTCCAAGCTTTCCACCTCCTATTTGGGTTGGGATGGATTGCAATTTCGTGGCCAACTAATTAGGGTAGGGTTAGGAGTCCAATTCCAACCCATATTCACTATTTTAATGATTTAATAGCCCTTTTCATTTTAGGAAATATTAAATCTACGAATTTTGGGTATTATTCTATTATTCATCTTTTAAAAATGCCTACTTTGGCCCAATAAAATTTATATGGTCCATTTAACAAAGCCCATCCATTCTTTTCGTTTAATGGGTTTTATTTATTTCCCCTTTTTCTTTAATTTTCCAATTGATTTATTATTATTATTATTATTAAATTTTTAATTTTTGAAAAATTGGGTTACTACATCCTCCCCCTTTGAAAAGAATTTGGCCCTCAAATTCTTATGGCCATAATGAAGAGAATGTCTTACCGAAAAGATCGGGGTAATTTCGCCTGATGATTCCTTCAGGTTCCCATGTGGCTTCCTCCACTCCACGATTATTCCACAAAACTTTAACCACATGAATGGGACGGTTCCTGAGTTGCTCCACCTTTCGTTCTAGTATCTTGACTAGCTTTTCCTCATATGTCATGTCCTTGTTCAGCACCAACTTCTCATGGCGAATGATGTGTGAAGGATCGTACACATACTTCCTAAGCATAGATACATGGAACACATTGTGTACATATGCCAAATTCAGTGGCAACGCCAGTCGGTAAGCAACCTCACCAAACTTTTCGAGTACTTCAAAAGGGCTGATGAATCTAGGACTGAGCTTTCCTTTTACACCAAATCTTTGAATGCCACGGGTAGGTAATACCTTTAGGAGTACATGGTCACCTAGAAATTCTAAATCTCGCCTCCGCTTGTCAGCATAGCTCTTCTGTCTAGACTGAGCAATCTTGAGCCGATCTCGAATCACCTGTATGTCCCTGGTTGTATTTTGTACCATGTCTGGGCCTAGCCATTTCTATTCTCCAACCTCATTCCAGCATGCAGGAGATCTACAGTTTCTGCCGTAGAGTGCTTCGAACAGTGCCATCATAATACTCGTCTGGTAACTGTTGTTATAGGCGAACTCAATCAAAGACAAATGCTCATTCCAGTACCCTTGAAAGTCTATAGTGTATGCTCTTAACATGTCTTCTACTATCTGGTTGGTTCTCTCAGTCTGCCCATCAGTCTTCGGGTGAAAAGCGGTACTAAAGTTGAGCTTAGTACCAAATGCAGCTTGCAATCCCTTCCAGAAGTGAGAGGTGAATCTCGAATCTCGATCCGAGACAATGGATGATGGGATTCCATGCAGTCTCATGATATCCTTGACATATAAAGTAGCTAGTACTTCCACAGACCACTTACTCTTTATGGGTAAGAAGTGTGCGGATTTGGTTAATCGGTCGACAATGACCCATATGGCATCAAGTCCACCACGAGTCTTAGGTAAACCCATGATGAAGTCTATGCCAATGCTTTCCCATTTCCATTCCAGAATATCTAATGGTCTAAGTATGCCAGCAGGACGCATGTGTTCTGCCTTTACCTGTTGACAAGTAAGGCAATGAGCTGCATGCTCGGCCACTTCCCTATTCATATTCAGCCACTAAAACATTCTTTTCATGTCTTGATACATTTTGGTACCTCCAGGATGAATAGTATAATTTGTCTGGTGTGCTTTGTCCATTAGCTTTCTCTTCAATCCTTCATTGTCTTGGACACATATCCTTCCTTGGAATACAAGCCTTCCATCCTCGGTCATAGGAAAGTCTGGTTTGTCTGCTAGTGTTTCCTTGACACGAACCAAGAATGGATCTCTGTCTTGTTGTGCTTTGATCTCTTCTAGCATGTCAGATTGAATCTTGATATTGGCAACCAAGACTCGATCATCCCTATGTTCAATGTTCAAGTCTAACCTTGCGAATTGTTCTAGTAATTGCATCTCCCCAAGAACTAGACTTGATAGCGATGCCATTGGCTTTCTACTTAGAGCATCAGCCACTGCATTTCCCTTGCCTGGATGGTATTGGATGTTGAAATCAAAATCTTTTAAGTATTCAAGCCACCCTCTCTACCTCATGTTAAGTTCCTTCTATGAGAATAAATACATCAGGCTTTTATAGTCTGAATAGACCGTGAATTGCTCACCATATAGTTAATGCGTCCATATTTTTAAGGCGAAGACCACGACAACCAACTCTAGATCATGCACAGGGTAGTTTACTTCATGCGTCTTCAGTTGTCTTGAAGAGTGGGCAATGACTTTCTCCTTCTGCATCAGTACACAGCCTAGCCCAATTCTTGAGGCATCGGTATAGACAGAAAAACCTTCTCCCTCTATTGGCAGAGCGAGAACAAGGGCAGAGGTCAGACATTCTTTGAGAGTTTGAAAACTCTTCTCACACTCTTTACTCCAGGAGTAAGGATTCTCCTTTCGTGTAAGATGCGTGAGAGGAACGGCGATCTTGGAGAAGTCCTTTATGAACCGCCTGTAGTACCCAGCCAGTCCTAAGAAGCTTCTGATTTCTGTGACATTAGTTGGTCTCTGCCAATTGAGTATAGCTTCAACTTTGGAGGGATCAACGGAGATGTCGTCCTTTGAGATAACATGGCTCAAGAAAGACACTTCTTCAAGCCAGAATTCGCACTTTCTTAGTTTTGCATATAATTTGTTGTCTCTTAAGACTTGCAGTGTGACCTTCAGATGTTCTTCATGTTCTTTTTTGGTCTTCGAGTATATGAGGATATCATTGATGAAGACGACCATGAACTTGTCAAGGTATGGTCGATATATGTTGTTCATGAGTTGCATAAAGGTTGTAGGAGCATTGGTCAGACCAAAAGGCATAACGACGAATTCGTAGTGTCCATACCTGCTCCTGAAAGCCGTTTTTAAAATATCATTGTCCTTGATCCTCATTTGATGATAGCCCGATCGGAGGTCAATCTTAGAGAAATATTAAGCTCCAGATATTTGGTCGAAGAGTTCATCGACTCAGGGTAATGAGTACTTATTCTTGATGGTGAGCTGATTAAGTTGTTGATAGTCGATACATAGCCTCATCGACCCATCTTTCTTTTTAACGAACAACACGGGTGCTCCCCATGGGGACGTACTAGGTCTGATAAACCCTTTCTCTAACAGCTCCATCAGTTGCGCTTTCAGTTTCTTTAGCTCGACAAGTGACATCCGGTACGATTGACGTGATACCGGGGCAGCTCTAGGGATCAACTCGATGGCGAAGTTGACATCACATTCTGGGGGAATCCCTGACAGGTCTTCAGGAAACACATCGGGGTAGTCCTGGACTATGTGTATGTCTTCTATCTTAGAACCCTTCTTTTCAACTATTACGGCAGCAAGGAAAGCAAAGCAACCTTTCCTTATCATATTGTGGGCATTTATGGCAGAGACTAGAGACATCCATCTCTTATGTCTAATCCCAGTGAAGGACAACTGAGGAAATCACTAAAAGTAACTTTCCCATTCTTCCAGTCGACACTTGCCCCATAAGTGGACAACTAGTAGGCTCCCAAAATCACATTATAGCCTTCCATGGGCATACATACCCGGTCGGCTTTTAGGTTATGTTCTTCGATCATTACATCGGCAGATAGGAAGTATTTGTTCAATTTCTCTTTCACTCCCAATGGTGTTGTGACAAAGAATTTACACCCCATTGATATAGGTTTAGAATTCAGAGTATCAGCAAAGTTTTGAACTATGAATGAATGAGTTGCTCTAGTATCAAATAAAACAAATGCTGATAAGGAGAAAACTTGTAGGGTACCTTCTACCACGCCACCTTCCTCAGCAGGCTCTTCGTCATGCAGGGCTTGCAGTCTCCCATGTTTCTTCGACACATTAGTGTGCCTCTCATTTTCCTTTAGTAGTGGACACTCCGGTATACATGCAGTGCTCGCGGCTTCCGTAGCGTAAACATGCGCCGACTTTCCTCCAGCATTCATCAGCTGTGTGACCTAGCTTGTCACAGTGCTTGTAATTACTTTTTGCTGGAGTGTTGGGAATAAAGACCTTGGCTTTCCTTTCCTGACTGGGTCCTTCCGTGATGTTGAAAGGACGCTTCTTGCCATTATTGGGCTTAGTGGTAGTCAGACCCGGTGTTAATTCCTTCTTTACAAATTTCTCTTTAATACAGTCGGTGAAATCCGTAGCATCTTCTAATAGTTGTGCTTTCTTCACCATCTCGGCATAGAGAGGGGCCAATTGAGTAATATAATGGGGCTTAAGGCCATTGAGGAAGCGCAAAGCCTTCATTTTTTTTGTATTCACTAGATGTTCAGCATAGCGGGCCAGTCTTGAAAACTGTGCTTCATATTCAGCCACAGTTAGACTCCTCTACTTAAGAGCAGCAAATTTAGCAGCCTTCTTCTCTTGCACACGTTCGGAGAAGTACTTGGAATTAAAGGCTTCTTTAAATGCAGTCCAGGTTAATTGACCATTCGCCCTAGTTGCTTCTACAGACTCCCACCAAGAGCGGGCGTCCTTTTCCAGTTGAAATGTAGCCAATAACAGCTTGTCCCCAGCTGCACATTGCATGACACGGAAGATTCTTTCCATCTCCTTCAGCCAGTACTCGGCCTCATCCGGATCGGAAGTACTGCTGAACTTTGGCGGATTTAAACTTCTGAAATTACGATGCAGCTTGCCTGCACCGCGGTTTCCTCCTCCTCCTTGTGCCGCTTGCAGAAGAGCACGAGTGAGTTCTTGGATTCATTGTTGCATGCCCCTCATCTAAGCACGTTTAGCAGTCATCTTAGTTGCTTAAGTTCCTACAAAAGTAACTTGTTGTTATGATATTGATGTGGAATTTAATGTGTGCGTGTGTGGGTTTATTTTAACTAGTTACCCATGGTTCTAACCATATCTCACATAGGTAGGATAACTGACTCTAGTCAAGGCTGGTCAACCTAGATCATCCTATACTTAAGAGCAACCTAGGCTCTGATACAACAAAACTATCACGCCCCGACGCGGAATATCGGAACGTGAGGCAGTTGCAAGTAAACGGGTACAAAGCGTATAATAGACATCAAACCATTAGACAAGAGTAAATACCAAAGCAAATGCATTTCATTAATAACTACTCAATGTCTATTACAACCACTAATATCAGAGCCGATCTATAGGGCCCAATTACATTGCATAAAATTAAAATACTAAACTAAGACGCTAACATAGTACTAAGACGCTAGGGTACTCTTGACTTCACTCTTGGTCATTCCCGTACTCTTGAGTGTAGGTATTGTCACGCCACGACGCGAAATATCGGAACGCGAGGCAGTTGCAAGAAAAAGGGTATAGAGCAAGTACTAGACATCAAACCATTACACAATGAATAATACTAAAGCAAATTCATTTCATTAATAACTTTCCGACGTCTAGTTACAACCACTAATATCAAAGCCAATCTATGGGGCCCGATTACAACGGAATAAAGCAAAAGACTAAACTTCAAACCTAACTACTACAACGCTAAACATAACAATAGGACACTAGGGTACTCATGATATCACTCCAGGTCGTTCCCGTCCTCTTGAGTGTATGGTTCATCCTCGGTCTCACCTGAGAACACAACGACAAATAACGCAGGGTGAGCGAACATCGCCCAGTAGGACTTAAATCTCAAGCTCAAGCAGGCTTTAAGTAAGTAATGCATTAAAGGCAGAGTAACTAATGACAGGACGAAAAAGAGTGTCAAGTAAAAATATAGCAGGACAGTACGTGAACGAAATAGCAAGACTTTCCAAATATAGACTGTCCAAGAATAGCACAAGTGTCGGGAATAGCACATTAATAGCAAGATAGCACAATGTCAAGTATAGCAAGATGGCCATAGTACAGATAGCACAACGAGTATAGCATAGCACTTTGTTGTCAATGGACAACGAGAGAACATAGCACTTTTGATTGTCATTTAGATAGTCAAGATAAATAGCACTTGAGTGTAATGCCAAAACACTCTGATCATTTAACTCCCATGGGCACTACACTTTCGGGCGCACATCCAGGACCAGATCGGGCCCTTATATATTGCCAGGCATTAGTTATATTGTTTATCTTTAGACAATCGTCAATGGCCAATATAGAGTACCAAGAAGTAGATGAGAGCACTAGATGAATAGACGAGATAGTAGAGTGAGCGTGAATAGATGAGCGAGTAGAGTATAGATGAGAGTTAGTGGACCTTGCACATGAAACGTCGAGTAACGAGCGATAGTAACCGTTGCACAACACGCGCACATGGTGTTGGCAGTCAGGCGGAACTCATGACCTTACCACTGGCCATGTTAAGCACAGGTCCAGAGGTCCGGTGTGATTCAAGACGAGAGTGAATTTCTAATAGCCATTTGGACCATATTGATCCCTAATGGGTGTAACAGGTGTTAGGGTACAACCGGCTTGTCGACCATGTAGGAATCCATGGTAGAGGAGACTTACGGAGGCCTTGATCAAAGATTTACTAGTCCGGAAGAAGGAGTATCCGATGGAGTGTTCATCCAAGTCAAGAGAGAGTGTATATAGAAACAAGTGCTTGACGTTCTAGAGGAGTTCTAGAACAGTGGGAGCGTCGATATCGGTATTCCCAAAACATCGCGAGAAACGATAGACAAGTATAGGGTAATTAATTACATAAATTACTAGATGATTATGAAATAGTTTCATGCCAATTATGCCATAATTGGATGGTTCAAAGTGTGTGTAAGTATCAAGAAATTTTAGATAGAAAAGATCATGTGCATGTATTTTAATCATACATAAATATTCAATTATAACAGAGTTATTTTCTGTGTATGAAATGTTAAACAAGAGTACATTCTGTAGATAATCAAGCATATGAGATAGGGGGTTTATTGCAAAAAGAACCTAGATCGCGACGTACCCTGATGAGGGTCACGACGGGGTCAATGAGATCGCGAGGGTGCTTGTACGGGTCGCGACAGGCTTAGTCGTGGGTAGTAGATCGCGACGACAGGCCCTGTCGCGATCAGATCGCGACAGAGGGCGCTGTCGCGATGACCCTTGTGACGTGGCCTATCGGACCGTCAGTTCACCGGGTCTGCGCCGGGTCGACAGGGAAAGGACATACATGGATTGCGGGCCAAAACTTACCTATTTGACATAGGGTGGTTCAAAAAATCACAACTAATTGTATAGTCAACGAACAAATCGTTGAAACCAGTTGCAAAACGACCTAGACATGCATGGGTACTTACAATAAATAGGAATTGGAAAACAATCAGGTTTGGTCATGTTTTTAAACACGCATATTCATGATGAACATGAAACAGTACATAGTTGAGATCAACGATTAAATTCGCAAGATAGGATGAATCAAATTTAGGGCTTTTAGGGGCAAAAGATGCCTAACATGCATCAATTCGTATAGTAAAAATCTCGTGTCATGGGGTTGAGTATACATGGAGATCTAGAGTCAAGAAGAGGGTTCGGGGTCATGTCAGATGCAGAACATGAAAAATCAAGAACGAAAGATATGCTCGATGGAAAATTATGAAACTAAAGGGCTTTTGTTCCTGATAGATGAACATCCTACAGAATACGTTCCATGGTTTATGCTTGTGAGAATGCCTACCTTTGATCGTTTCCTCTTCTAGGGTTAAGACTTGAAGAACTCGGGGAAGAACTTGAGAGATCCTTCCTCTCACGAATTCTCCTCCTCTTGGCCTCTTCTCTGGTCCAGGAACCTCGTGGCACGAGCTAGGGCCGACCATGAGGGTTTGAGAGAAGTACTTAAGCTTCCCTATTCCCTTCCTAGTTAAGTTAATTCCTATTAAATTCATAATTTCTATTTCCTCTCCCCTTTTTAAGCAAGAGATCTTCCTATTGGGTTGGGAGAGAGAGGATTTCGTGGCCAACCCATTAGGGTAGGTTTAGGAGTCCCAATCCACTTAAACTTCTATTTTAATGCATTAAATACCTCTTTTCTATTTAGTAATTTTTAGTTACGAATTTTGGGTACTTCTTATTATTCCCCTTTAAAAATCCCTATTGTAGCCCACTAATTTCTAGGGGTCCATTTAATAAAGCCCATTACTTATTTTCTTTGAGGTTTTATTTATCTTTTTCTTTGATTTTCTAATTGCTTTTTTTTTTTTTATTTTTATATCATTATTATTATTATATTATTATTATTATTTGAAAAATATAGGTTGCTACTCCTCCCCCTCTTAAAAAGAATTTGGTCCCCAATTTCATCTGATCAAAGGGAGGAAATGTCTTACCGAAAAGATCGGGATAGTGTGTCTGACGATTCCTTCTGTTCCCATGTGGCTTCTTCACTCCATGGTTATTCCATAAAACCTTCACCACGTGAATGGGACGATTCCTGAGCTGTTGTACCTTCCGTTCCAGTATCTGACTAGTTCTTTCGTATGTCACTCCTTGTTCAACACCAACTTCTGTGGCGAATGATGTGTGGGGGTCATACATATATTTCTAAGCATGAAAATGGAAATGGAACACATTGTGTACACATGACAAATCCGGTGGCAACGCCAGCGGTATGCAAACTCACCAACCCTTTCGAGTACTCAGAAGGACCGATGAATCTAGGGCTGAGCTTTCCCTTACACCAAATCTTAGATGCCAAGAGTAGGTGACACTTTTAGGAACACATGATCACCACTTGAAATTCCAGATCTCGCCTTTTTTGTCGGCGTAGCTCTTCTGTCTGGATTGGGCAATCTTGAGCCGGTCTTAATTACATGAATGTCCTTCGTTGTCCATTGCACCATGTCTGGGCTAGCCATTGCTGTTCTCCAACCTCATTCCAGCATGCAGGGATCTGCAATTCTTCTGTAGAGTGCTTCGAATTCGAACGGTGCCATCTTGATACTCGCCTGGTAATTGTTGTTATAGGTGAACTCAATAAGAGGTAGGTGCTCATTCCAATAACCTTGAAAATCTATAGTGCAAGCTCTCAACATGACTTCTACTATTTGGTTAGTTCTTTCAGTTTGCCCATCGGTTTGTAGATGGAATGCGGTACTAAAGTTGAGTTTAGTACCCAGTGCACCTTGCAGTCCTCTCCAAAAATGAGATGTGAATCTCGGATCTCGATCCGAAGCAATAGATGATGGCATGCCATGTAGTCTTACAATCTCCTTGACGTATAAGGCAGCTAGTACCTCTACTGACCATTTACTCTTTATAGGCAGAAAGTGGGTAGATTTGGTTAGTCGGTCCACAATGACCCATATGGAGTCGAGTCCACCACGAGTCTTGGGTAAACCCATGATGAAGTCCATGCCGATACTTTCCCATTTCCACTCCAGAATATCTAGCGGTCTGAGTACACCAGCAGGGTGCCGGTGTTCCGCTTTTAGTTGTTGGCAAGTAAGGCAGTGAGCAGTATGTTCAGCTACCTCTCTTTTCATGTTCGGACACCAAAACGTTCTTTTCATATCTTGATACATTTTGGTACCTCCTGGATGAATAGTATACTTGTCTTGTGAGCTTCATCCATTAGTCTTCTCTTTTTCTCATTTCGGGAACACATGTCCTTCCTTGAAAGACAAGCCTTCCGTCTTCAGTCATTGCAAAGTCGGTCTTTAGTTAGAGTTTCTTTGACGCGAACTAAGAATGGATCATGTCTTGTTGAGCTTTGATCTCCTCTAGCAGATCAGATTGAATCTTGATATTGGAACCAAGACTCGATCATCTCTATGTTCGATATTTAAGTCTAACCTTGCAATTGTTCTAGTAGTTGCATCTCGCCAAGGACTAGACTTGAGACAAATGCCATTGGCTCCTACTAAGAGCATCAGCCACAACATTTCCCTTGCTGGGTGGTATTGATATGGAAGTCGAAATCCTTCAAGTATTCAGCCATCTCCTTTGTCTCATGTTGAGTTCCTTCTGAGAGAATAAGTACTTCAGACTTTATGGTCTGAGTAGACAGTGAATTGCTCGCCATATAGATAGTGTCTCCAAATCTTCAAGGCGAAGACCACGGCAGCCAGCTCGAGATCATGCACAGGAGAGTTGACTTCATGTGTCTTCAGTTGTCTTGAAGAATAGGCGATGACCTCCTTTGCATGAGTACACATCCTAGCCGATTCCCGAGGCATCGGTGTAGACAAAGAAACATTCTCCCTCTATTGGCAGAGCGTGAGAACAGGTGCTGAGGTAAGACAGTCCTTGAGGCTTTGGAAACTTTTCTCACACTCTTACTCCAGGAGTAGGATTTCCTTTCGTGTCAGACGCGTGAGAGGAACAGCGATCCTTGAGAAGTCCTTGATGAACCGTCTGTAGTAGCCAGCCAGTCCTAGGAGCTTCTGATTTCAGTGACGTTGGTTGTCTCTCCCAGTTGAGTACAGCTTCGACTATGGAGGGATCAACAGAGATGTCGTCCTTTGAGATGACATGGCCCAAGAAGGATACTTCTTCGAGCCAGAATTCACACTTGCTAAGCTTTGCATACAACTTGTTGTCTCGCAAAACTTGTAGTGCTGTCTTTAGGTGTGCTTCATACTCTTCCTAGGTCTTGGAGTATATGAGGATGTCGTCGATAAAGACGACCACGAACTTGTCGAGGTATGGCCTATATATGTTGTTCATGAGTTGCAAAGGCTGCAGGAGCATTGGTTAGACCAAAAGGCATAACGACGAATTCATAATGTCCATCCTTGCTCCTGAAAGCGTTTTGAAAATATCGACATCCTCGATCTCATTGGTGATAGCCAGATCGAAGATCGATCTTGGAGAATATTACTCTCCAGAAATTTGGTCGAATAGTTCATCGACCCTAGGCAATGGGTATTTGTTCTTGACGGTAAGCTGATGAGTTGTCGATAGTCGATGCACAGCCTCATCGATCCATCTTTCTTCTTTACGAATAGCACAGGTGCTCCCCATGGGGAAGTATTGGTCTGATGAACCCTTTTCTAGTAGCTCCATCAGTTGCGCCTTCAATTCCTTCAGCTCGGCAGGTGACATCCGGTATGGTTGACGCGATACCGGTGCTGCTCAGGAATCAAACAATGGCGAAGTTGACATCTCGTTCAGGGGGAATCCATGGCAGGTCTTCGGGGAATACATCTGGTAGTCCTGTACTATATGTATGTCTTTTATCTTGGAACCTTCTTTTCCACTACTACGGGCTAGGAAAGCAATACAGCCTTTCCCATCATGTTGTGGGCTTTTATGGCAGGAATAGAGACATCCGTCTCTTATGTCTAATCCTAGAGAATGCCAGTTTACGAAAGTCACTAAAGGTAACCTTCCCTTTTTACAGTCGACACTTACCCATATGCGGACAAACAGTCGGCTCCCAAAATTACATCATAGCCTTCCAGGACATACACACCAAGTCGGCTTAGGTTATGGTCTCCGATCATTACATCGGCAAGGGAAAGTATTTGTTCAATTTCTCCTTTTCCCCTAGTGGCGTTGTGACAGAGAACTCACAACCATGGAATAGGTTTAGCATTCACAGTATCAGCAAAGTTTTGAGATATAAATGAATGAGTGGCTCCAGTATCAAATAAACGAATGCTGATAATGAGAAAACTTGAAGGGTACCTTCTACCACGCCACCATCCATAGCAAGTTCCCATCATGTAGGGCTTGCAGTCGGCCCTATTTCTTAGGCGCATTAGGGTGCTTTCATTCTCTTTCAGTAGCGGGCACTAAGGAATACGGTGCTCGCAACTTCCGCAGTGCAGACATGCGACGGATTTCCTCCAGCATTCATCAGTCGTGTGACCAGGCTTGTCACAGTGTTTACAGTGGCTCTTCGTTGGAGTGTGGGTACGAAAACTTGGGTTTCCTTTCTGGCTAGATCCCTCCGTGATGTTGAAGGGACGCTTCTTGCGTTGGTAGTCTTAGCAGATGACTGACCCGAGGTCACTTCCTCTTGATGAACTTCCCTTTATACGGTCGGTGAAATCCGTAGCATCTTCTAGCAGCTGAGCCCTCTTCACCATCTCGACGTAGGTCAGGATGTCGAAAGGTGCGAGTTGAGTGATGTAGGGGCTTAAGGCCGTTTAGAAAGCACTTAGCCTTCATCCTTTCAGTGTCACCAGATGTACAGCATAGCGTGCCAGTCTAGAGAACTGGCTTCATATTCGGCCACAGTCAAGCTCCGCTGTTTAAGAGCAGCGAATTTGCAGCCTTCCTTTCTTGAACATGCTGGAGAAGTATTTGGAGTTGAATGCTTCTTAAACTCGTTCCAGGTGAATTGCCCATTTCTCTAGTAGCTTCCACTGACTCCCACCAGGCGCGGGCGTCCTTCTCCAGTTGGAAACGTGGCAAGTAGCAGCTTGTCCCCCGCTGCGCATTGCATGACACGGAAAATTCTTTCCGTCTTGGAGCCAGTGCTCAGCTTCATCTGGATCTGTGGATCGCTGAACCTAGGGGGTTCATACTCTGAAGTTGTGATGCAGGTCGCCTGCACCACGATTGCCGCCTCCTTGAGTGGCTTGCACAATGGCGCATGTCAGTTCTTGGATGTTGTTGTTGCATGCCCTCATTTGAGCACGTTCGGCCGTCATCTTGATGCTTAGTTCCTACAAAATAACGTCTGTCATGATATCGAGTGGAATTTAATTGTGCAGGTGTGAGTTTATTTTAACTAGTTACCTTGGCTCTAGCCTCAACTCACATAGGTGGATAATTGACTCTAGTCGAGGCAGGTTAACCTAGATCATCCTATACTTAAGAATAATCTAGGCTCATTGAGACCACAAAACTTATAACCGTAGGTGACAATTTTGTGGCTCTGATATCACTCTAGTCGATACCACATTTTGAGCACCTTCTTGGCATTGGCCGAGGAGGGCTTCTTCGACCAAATCATCGCTCAATCAATTTGTTTCCAGGCAAGTAGCTTAATGGTTCAATCCATAGACTCATCCCTTATGGTTTCATAATTTTCCAGATTTTTATTTCATACATAGACCCCCAAGATTCTATGTTTTATGTGTTCGGTCTGCATGTGTGCAGACAGGAGATTGACGGCCATGTTTGTTGCCGTCAAGATCTAGGTAAACGGCGGTCGATCATGCCGTCTACCATATGGTGTCCAGATCCTAGACGTCAGTTCCTGATTTTCAGAACATTGTGTGACTGCATGTGATGCGATTTTTGGGGTAAAGTGAGTACATATATGTGTTAGAAAATGTGGTCCCATCTAATATGTTCAGTAGATCATGCCATGAAATATTGATGATTTTTCCAATGATAATTGTTAATTATAAAATTTCTATTATGATGAAATATACATGATTGATACAGTTGATCGGGAAAAATAAAATCGATGATGTTATGATTTCAGAAATTACCACTGTATGCATTTTTTTAGGACTGTTAGAATAGATAGTTCATTGTCTTTCATGCTTAAACAAATTATTTGTTAAAATTCATGTAATCTGTGATAATTATTAAAAATGGTTCTACTGCTCCAAAAATTGTGAAAATTTTCATGTACGTTCCCTGTGCTATATTTAAACCGTGGTTAAAATTTGATATGATTCTGAGTATTGTGCACATTATTATTAATTTCTGAAGCTTTTTGTACCGTGTTTTAAGAATAAATTGCATTTATGAGTGAAAATAAGATTAACATCATGATTAAGTTTCTATCAAGTACTATTTATGACTAATTTGAGAGTCTGAATGTGATAAGTTATATTCCATGATATATGTGTGTGCATGTACATGGGAAGTGAGAGAATAAGTGGTGTGTGTGTAAAAAGTGTAATGTGACAAGATAAATAAATTGTGCCCATAAGACAATGCCACTCTAGATTGCTTGGAGTTGTACTATAGTAGTGCCCCTACGGGAAATCTCAAACATGTTACGTGATACCCGTGGCAAGGGTCTTGAAAATCCTAGAGGTGGACAAGTTCCAATGGTAATGGTGGGGAGGGCTTCCCCGGTTTCTGCAGGAACCTAGACTTGATCACTTTGCCTGGTGATTAAGTACGTGTAAGTGTTACGTGATCTTCTAGTGGTGGTTTGGGCTGTGTCTTGGCAACCTGTAAAATGAACATGTGTAAAATGGCAGGTGAACGTGGCACAAGGTATGTGCAAGTGCTATGTGAACGTGGGCACATGTTATGTGCAAAATGAAGTGATTCATGATACGTGAAAGGGAAAGCGAATGTAATGGGAAAGTAAGGTGCATATGTTCAGTCCTACGTTGTGTTAATGTGATTTATATAAATTGTGATACCATGTTTAGTACCATGTGTAGGTGCATGTTATCATATCCATGGATTATTAATTACTTGATGTGCATGTGCTAATATCATGTTGTAAATTAAATAATGGCCATTGTTAGTGTTATGTGAGAGTAAATTATGAAAGCATGTGATTGTATGATTGTGCTATGTTGATGATACCACATTATTAGTATCCATGTTTGATTATTTTTTGTTTCACATGTTGTAGTATAGTTTCACTAATAGATTCCATGTTTATTATCCATGTTTTTAGAATGAGCATGTGTTAGTTTAAATTGTTAGAAAGCATGTTGTGATAAGTAAATGGTTCGAAGTTAAAGTTACTTGTTGTGTTATATGTAGACTCACCCTTGCTAAACATTCAGGAGATTGAGAAGCCGAGGAGCTAGCAAGATCTGAAGCGGAGTTGGAAGAGATGATTTGTAGACTTGTAATTTATTTCATAGTATGTGTTACATTTTGTAATTTGAACTTGGTTTGTGTAATTCGAAATGGCCATATGATTAGTGGATGTATGTTATTTCTTCTTGGACTATTTAGACTGTGGAATGTGGTTGATAAAGTTAATGGAATAAGAGTTTATTTAAATTTCTATTGTTATATTCCTCCGCCTATTTATTTATCATTGGGGTTTTCTCCCCTGTAGCGGCTTGCTCTCATCTGATGTAGGTTGGTATAACCGTACTGGGTGGAAGTGGGTCGTCACATTAATCATTTAAAGCATGTCTGATCATGAGATTTAAGTCCTACTGGGCATTATCGCTCACCCTACATTATTGGTTGTGTGTTCTCAAGTGAGACCGAGGAGGATACCTGTAGCAACCTAGATTTTCAAAAAAAAAAAGATAATAAAAAAAAAGTAATTAGAAAATCAAAGAAAAGAGGAATTAAATAAAACCCATCAAATGAAAATAAGTAATGGGCTTTATAAATGGACCCATAGAAATTGTGGGCTAAAAATAGGGATTTTTAAAAAGGGGAATAATAGAGAAGTACTCAAAATTCGTAAACTAAAATATTACTAAAATAGAAAAGAGGTATTTAATGTATTAAAAATAGAAGTTAAGTGGATTGGGACTCCTAAAGCTACCCTAAATGGGTTGGCATGAATCCTTTCTCTCCCAACCCCAAATAGGAAGATCTCTTGCTTAAAAAGGGGAGAGGAAATAGGAAATTCAAAATTTAATAGGAATTAGACTTAAACTAGGAAAGGGAATAGGGAGAAGCTTAAATACTTCTCTCAAACCCTCATGGCCGGCCCTAGCTCGTGCCAAAAGGTTCCTGGACCAGGGAGAAGTGGCAAGAGGAGAGGAATCGTAGAGAGGAAGGATCTCTCAGTTCTTCCCCGAGTTCTTCAAGTCTTAACCCTAGAAGAGGAAATGATCAAAGGTAGGTATTCTCACAGCATAAACAATGAAACTTTTTCTGTAGGATGTTTCATCTATCAGGAACAAAAGCCTTTAGTTTCATAATTTTCCATCGAGCATATCTTTTGTTCTTGATTTTTCATGTTCTGCATCTGACATGACCCGAACCCTCTTCTTAACTCTGATCTCCTTGTATATCAACCCCATTACACGAGATTTTTATTGTAGGAATGATGCATGTTAGGCATCTTTTGCCCCTAAAAGCCCTAAATTTGATTCATCCTATCTTGCGAATTTAATCGTTGATCTCAAATATGTACTGTTTCATGTTCATCATGAATACCCGTGTTAAAACATGACCAAACCATGATTGTTTCCAATTCCTATTTAGTAAGTACCCTTGCATGTCTAGGTCGTATTGCAACTAGTTTTCACGATTTTCGTGACAATACAATTAGTTGTGATTTTCTGAACACCCTATGTCAAATAGGTGAAGTTCTGGCCCGTAATCCAATGTATGTCCTTTCCCTGTCAGACCCGGGCGCAGACCCAAGGAATGCGACGGCCCGATAGGCCGCGTTCACAAGGGTCGTCGCAACAGCGCCCTCTGTCGTGATCTGATCGCGACAGGGCATGTCGTCGCGATCTGCTACCCGACCTGACTAAGCCTGTCGCGACCCCGTACAAGCACCCGTCGCGATCTCAGTTGACCCCGTCACGACCCTCATTAGGGTACGTCGTGATCTAGGTTCTTTTGCAATAAACCCCTGTCTCAATAATGCTTGATTATCTAAAGAATTGTACTATTGTTTAACAGCATACACACGAAATAACTCTTGTTATAAATTGAATATTATGTATGATAAAATACATGCACATGATATTTTCTATCTAAAATTTCTTGACACTTACACACACTTTGAACCATCCAATTATGCATAATTGGCATGAAACTATTCATAATACATCTGGTAATTATGTAATTAAATTACCCTATACTTGTCTATCGTTTCTCGCGATGTTTTGGGAATACCGATGATCGACGCTCCACTGTTCTAGAACTCCTCTAGAATGTCGAGCACTTGTTTCTATTATACCTCACTCTTGACTTGGATGAACTCTCCGTCGGATACTCCTTCTGTCGGACTAGTAAATCTTTGATCAAGGCCTCCATAAGTCTCCTCTGTCCATGGATTCCCACATGGTCGACGAGCCGGGTGTGACCCTAACACTGTTACACCCAATAGGGATCAATATGGTCCAAACGGCTATTAGAAATTCACTCTCATCTTGAATCACGTCGGACCTCTGGACCTGTGCTATAATGGCCAGTGGTAAGGTCGTGAGTTCCGCCTGACTGCCAACCACCATGTGCGCATGTTGTGAACGGGTTACTATCGCTCGTTACTCGACATTTCATGTGCAAGGTCCACTAACTCATCATCTTACTCTACTCGCCTCATCTATTCTCGCTCAACTCTATCTCGTCTATTCATCTAGTGCTCTCATCTACTTCGGGTAGTCTATATTGGCCATTGACTGATCGTCTAAAGAAACAATATAACTAATGCCTGGCAATATATAAAGGGCCCAATCTGGTCCTGGGAAGTGCACCCGGAAGTGCTAGTGCCCATGGGAGTTAAATGATCAGAGTGTTTGGCATTACACTCAAGTGTTATCTATCTTGACTATCTAAATGACAATCAAAAAGTGCTATGCTTCTTCTTTGTCCTGACAACAAAGTGCTATGCTATACTCATTGTGCTAAGCTATACTCGTTGTGCTATCTGTACTATGGTCATCTTTCCTACTTGACATTGTGCTATCTTGCTATTAATGTGCTATTCCCGACACTGTGCTATTCTTGGAAAGTCTATATTTGGAAAGTCTTGCTATTCGTTCACGTACTGTCATGCTATATTTTACTTGACACTCTTTTCCGTCCTGTCATTAGCTACTCTGCCTTTAATGCATTAATTACTTAAAGCCTGCTTGAGCCTGAGATTAAGTCCTACTGGGCGATGTTCGCTCACCCTGCGTTATTGTCATTGTGTTCTAGGTGAGACCGAGGATGAACCATAACTCAAGAGGACGGGAACGACTGGAGTGATGTCATGAGTACCCTAGTGTCCTATTGTTATTTAGCGTTGTAGTACTTAGGTTTGAAGTTAGTCTTTTGCTTTATCCGTGGTAATCGGGCCCCATAGATTGGCTCTGATATTAGTGGTTGTAACTAGACATCGAAAAGTTATTAATGAATGAATTCACTTTAGTATTATTCATTGTGTAATGGTTTGATGTCTAGTACTCGCTCTATACCCTTTTACTTGCAACTGCCTCGCGTTCCGATATTCCGCGTCGGGGCGTGACAGTTTTGTGGTATCGACTAGAGTGATATCAGAGCCATCATCGCGTTTATAGGGAGTTTTCCTTATGACAGGTCTTACCATGGCTCATTGAGGACTTGGGAGCTGATGAGATAGCAAAAGAGATCAGGAATGTGAAGAGGCAGAACAATATCACACATGGTCTCCTATCTGTTATGATCATCCTCACAGCCATTGGCAACTCTCATCTTACTAACAATAACTCCTCCTCTGAACAATATGTGAATGTCAACAATGAAGTTTGATGTAATTTTATTAACATTGTGTTTGTTAAACGACAATGTTTTTTATATTATTAATGTGTTGTGCATTGTGAATGAGTGGGTGTGAATATGTGTGGATCTAAATGTGGATGTGTATGTGTGGAACTAAATGTGGATGTATGCGTTGATCCAAATGTGAATGTATGGATTTAAATGTGGATGTGTATGTGTTGATCCAATTATTTGTGAATGTGGATCTCTAAATGTAGGTGAATGTGGATCCATTTAAATATATTACTATTTTTTTTTGCTGAAAAAAAATTGCTTATGGTGTATGTGGCCGTAGGGAAACATACTTGCTTATGGTGTACGTTGCCGTAGCGACACATGCTTACGGTTTAAATTGTTGTAGGGATATTCGGCATCTTTGAGTCTATCCTTACAAAAAATATGACTACGGTTATAAATGAGGCAGGTTAACCTAGATCATCCTATACTTAGTGTGATATTGTTCTGCCTCTTCACATTCCTGATCTCTTTTGCTATCTCATCAGCTCCCAAGTCCTCAATACCCTCTGTCTTCTGGTCCACTTCTACAGCTGGGAAAGATGAAGTACTAGATGAATCCTTGAGGGAGTCCAACTATTTGTTACAGAAATAGAACAAGATTCTAAGATAAGTGTTCAGTTTAAAGAAGCTAATTAAGGAAGCAACTTTGGCCACAGAATATCAGAATGGATGGCATGATGAAAATCAGATCTAAGTAGTCATAGAAATTAAAAATTGTTTCATGAATGCATGAACGCAGAGTCGCTGATTGGTTAAAAAAAAGGGAGAGCAAACAAGGGAAGAAAAGAGGAAAAAAAATCAACACACAAAATGAACTCTGGTGTCTCAATTGTAGTCAGGTACTATACGAGGGAAGAAACAATCAAAACAGGTCCAGTCCTAACAATCAAAACAGGGAAGAAACAAAAATAATCAGTCTGTGATACGAGACAAAATGTGTAGACATTCCCATAATTAAAGAAGATTCCAAACTCTACTTACTGAAGAAGCAAACAGGGTCTCCTCAGACTATTAGGGATCTCACCAGAAAGATTATTGTTCTGCACAAAGCTGCAAAATGAAACAAAATGCATTTAAATGATATATTACGTAGATCTGAAGGAAGAGGAAGACAATTTACATGCACCACACATCTGTCATTTCAATTGGTACAATAGACACAGAAGGAAAGAAGAGTGGGAAGAGGACAGAATAGTAGCTTTGCCTTAGGAGCTTGAATGCATGGCGAAGTGACGAATAAGAAAGAAATATACCACCAACTTTCATTTTCACTTATATATCCCATCTGAAATATGAATTCTCAAAAATACCCCTCACATATGTCATATATCCGAATACTTGCAGTTATTACCAATGTCATGTTGAAATTTTGAAATGATGCCTCCTTGCAGATATCCAGCAGTGGGGCCAAACTGGCAGATGTTGACATGTTTTTTCCCCATTTTTTGGTCAAAGGATGCTTAGAAGATACCAGGTGAGTGATTTGATGACAAAATCATTGCATTTAACCAAGACATAGCATGGAAACACATTTGCTATAAGTGAAACATGGAGATACAAGAGACTTATAGTTCACGCAGATTTGTAAGGTTTCCCAGGGATGAAGGAAGATTTCCTCTAAACTTATTGTCTTGCAAATTCTGTGTAGCAGAGCAAGATGGTGCAAGTTAGATCTAAGAAGATATTAAAATGATGACCAACAATAAACTACATTGCGCATATGAAAAGTTATGATGACCAGCAGGTCCTTGAATGGGCCTCTTGGAGATTAAAGGTGCTATGAAAAGTTAAAATTAATAATAATCCTGGCCAAACCAAACTGGCCAGAATACAACTTCTCAAGGACACAATCATGTGACCAGGTACTTCTCAAGGATACAATCATGTGACCAGGTGAACTTCAGCATGGCCAACTTTTAACTTTTTATTGGTACCTAACAAGTACAATCTCATACTTCTACAATCACACCTCCAGAAATTTCTGAACTTGAGAACTTCAAAAGTTCAGAATTTTGAGCAAAGTTCAAAATTTCTGAACTCACATGTTCACATCTCAATATGTAGATGACATTATTATCAAGGGCTTTACCAGGTAACTTTCATGAAGCAGCACAGAGAAGCACAGTGGATAGACAAAACACATCATGTAGCACCCCGAAAATTTTAACTACATAAAAACTCAAATAAATGGAAATAAATAATTTTCATAATATCGGAGTATTTAAAACATATGTATCATTATCGTATGTTCTAAAACACATCGAAAAATTCCGTAAAAATCATAGATCAACCCTAAACATTCTTACTAAATGTTCTACAAAGAAATTTGTGCCAAGAAAAATCGGATTAGCCAAGTTTAAAGTGTTTCACAACTTATTATCGTAATTTATGAATAAGTCGGAAAAGCATTATCACACGTACTTGGATGAGTCAGAAAATTAAATAAAAATCATATATGGGCTTCAAATAAATCTTCTAATGACCCATCAAGAAATTTGGGTCAATAAAAATCATTTGGACTAGGTTTGAGAGTTATTGTGACCGATTATCTAAATAAGGAAACAAGTCGGAAAACCGTTAACACGGAAATACGACGCAATCAAAAATTAAATAAAAGTGTTGGGGAGACTTCCAACATTATATATTGATGACCCATTATCATAATTGGGTCAATGGGCAACATTTGGCCCAAAAATCAAATAAAGCTAGAAAATACATAGAAATTCGTAACCATAAATAAGCTGAAATTAAAAAGAGGCAATTAGAGTTGAATTGGGATGCAATCATGCATTCATGGCAACCCAAATTCGTGCCTAACTATGAGGGGAGGTTTCCTAATGCCTCACACACTCAAAGGGAGGAGGAAATCATCAAAAATAGGAAACCAAACATGCCAATCCCGAAATCCTCTTTTCCTAGTTATAATAGGAATCCTAAACACCATGGTTACTTAAATACTCTTCACCCAAATCCTAGGAACGAATTTAGAACTTGCTAGGGTCATGCAGAGGAGCTCTTGGTGGCTGAGGAGCTGTGGAACGACCACAAGAAGCCGTTCTTCTTCCCCTTCTCGTGTGCTGCGACCTGCACAAACCACCCTCTTGAAGTCGACCAAAGGTGAGTCAAACCTAAACCAAACCTTGAAAGGCCTATACCCCTGGAAAGAGGGTCAAGGCTACATTCTAACCCAAGTGGAATGCCCAAATTCCATGCAGTATACACGGAGTAGTAAGCATTTTCCTCCAAGTGGTCTGAACACAGGTTTTCTGGAATAACGGGACTTCTTCAACCCAAAAGGTAGGTTTTCTCGGGCCAAACCTTAACATATCCTACCAATGTGTAGAGCATCAAGTTAACTTTCATTTCCCACTGGTTTCATCGAATTTCATTTAGTAGATCTTGATTTATAAGCGTTTTGCCAAAGTCGCGCACTGTCAGAGCTTTTCCCGTTCTTAATATGTTGCACGTGTTTAAGACCGAATTAGAGAAAACTCATAACATAAAAGTTATTCTACTAGTTGTCCTCGTCAGGTTTCATGTTGAACGTTTTGTCTAAATCTCATTAGTTAGAGAGTTATAAGCGTGGTAATAGGGTTGCTGCATAAAACTACGTCTTCAAGTTACCCTTGGTCTAACCTTGTGTTCCCTGTGATCAAAACCTATCGAAACCGTCTTTATTGTTCAATTCCAATTTACTGGAAGTACCCTAGTATGTCTAGGTTATTTTAAAACTGGTTTTGTTATTTTTCACACACCGTGCAATTTGTTCTCTATTTTAGAACAACCCTATGTCAAAAGAAGGAAAGACAGGTCCGCAATCCAAGGCACTGTCCTTGCTCTGTCCGAGCCAGGCACGAACCCTATGAACACGACGGCCCGATATGTCGCTTTCAGAGGGTTGATTGTGACATACCTCTTGTCTCTTTCTCAAGGCGACATGCGCTCTGTCGCTATCTACCTGCCTGATCTGACTTCCCTGTCGCGATGCTTACACACCTGTGTCGCCTTCTGGGCCCGACCTGTCGCCTTCCTTACATGAGCCTGTCGCGATCTGACCCCGACCTGACAACACCCTGTCGCCTTCCTTATATGGCTATGTCGCGATCTCAGGATTTTTACCGGAAACCACGTGTTTTCTTACAAAGTTTTCCGCATATACCCGAGGTCTGTATAAATGTGATATTTGCTGTGTAAGTTACCTATCTTGGGTCTGATCATTACATAATTGTTGTTTAATGGCTTAAAAGCGATTAACCCATTTAAAAAGCTTTAATTACATGAATGCTATTCTAAGTGCTCCTTAAATGTTATGATCCATTCATGTTTCTTGTGATTTAATTTTCCTACTGTTCTTCCACGTTTAAATGATAATGGTTATCATAAAATCTTGCAAACCATGATTAGTTAAAGTGCATAGTTTTATTCCATATTATCTTGTCAAGTGCTTCCTGCGAGTTTGAGACCGATGGTTTGAGAATTGAGACACGCGTACCGCACTACACACTAGCACTATTAGGCAGCCTTTCTTGGGAAATTGGAAACTCTCTACCGGTCATTCCAAATCGGTAGACTATCGACCTTTTCACCAAGACCTCCGTAAATCTCCTCTGACCATGGATTCTCACATGGCCGACGAGTTGGTTGTACCATTGAAGTTCCCTGGAGATAGCACGCACTTCCTTTCTCTTCTTGTTCTCGTGAGTGAGACTTACAAACTGGACTAAAGCCATTAATGTAAAGATTGAACGAAAGTATAAATCATACCGTTATGCTGCTGAATTTATCTCTTGACCATTGTACCTGTGAAATCATGTTCCATTACTTATTACTTGTTCTCCTCATCATCATGAACATGACATTACACATGCTTACTTATTGAAACTCTCATTGGCCATTATAAATGACTGTGGGTATCTACATTTAAAAATTTAAGTGAGATGCTGACAGGGCACGGCGTGTGTCCAAGGGCTCCAATCTAGCCCCAATGACGGCGAGTCATAGATATACTGTTAACCATGGGGTATAATGATTACTGGCGTTGCATCTGCGCTGGGAAAATCGTGCGTGCGTGTTGAATGATAGATACAATACCACATACACGTGTCCTGGTGTACATTCTTGATGGATCTTTTCTCGGTGTACATTAGTGTCTACGTGCCGGATTAGTGTTACTTGATCGTGCTCGTACATTCTTGCTTGCTTGCTTGCGTGATATGGTCATCCTGCATTTATTGTAATTTACATGATATCTTGCGTGCTTGTACAAAGTGATCTATTTCTAGTTCTCTCTTGTCATCTTGTTCTATCATGATCTCTCTCTCTAGCTTGTTTTATATATCATGTTTTAACGTGTTTTATTCGTACTTGCATATCATGCATCGTACTTGCCTAGTTCTAAAATGTTAATCACTTATATCATTGCCCGCACATTGAGATATAAATCCTACTGGGCTAGTTTGCTCATTCCTACTTTTACCCAATCTAGGTGACCATGAAGTGCAAGAGGAAGAGCAAGTCGAGGATGGGAATGCGTCCGAGTGAAGAGCGTTCCAAACATGAGTCTATCTATAGTTAGTTATTTTGAGTGTTAGAACAATGTAGTAGGAAGTGAGGTAGTATGTACTTTTGCTTTTATTGAGTCTTAGTCCTGTATTAGTTTATCTGAGACAAATATGAGATTTGAATACAATTTATAATTGAGTTCACATTTGGGCCCTATTATGATGTTGTGTTGATACACATTTAGTGCGCGCTAGCTAGAGGCTTATTTGCCGACTGTCCACGTCTCGAAATATCGACTCAAATTAATTAATAATATCCGCTGCGTAATTTTCGGGACGTGACACATCAAGTAACTGATCAAACTAAACTAACCAGTTAACTAGTGTATCATGATTGCTTGAACAAATGGAGAGATAACATGTCAGGAACCCCAAGTGCCAGAAGGGTTTCACATCCAAAAAGCTGTTGAAGCTTCGCATCACACCGTATCATTTTTGCATTAGTGGAATCCTGTATGCAGCAGTAGAGATTAAGGGACCTTTCTTATACTGGATGGGAGGAGTATCAACTCAAGTTCTTGTGTGAATGTAGGATAACAGATTGTCAGTGTCTATATGCATTAAGATCTAGCAACTATGAATCTAAAAACATGACAACCAGATTACAGTTTTAATTTCAAATCATACAGACTTGTCAGGAAGAAAAAAGTTAGGGAATTCAAAATTCAGAAAAAGAAGGAGGGAAAGGCATTAGCTTATAAGAATAATGGCATAAAACAATACAAACTGACAAAAAACAGACAGTAATATAACCACAAAAGGGGAAGAAAGGGGTCTTGAACTAAAAACAACTAGAAACTTATATATGGCAGTAAAAGAAAAGAAAATCCAAATTAGGGAAGCTTATGCAACTAATCCATATCTTAATGATTTGAGAGATCAATCCAAGCACCAAGTGAGGCTGCATAGAAATAGTGGATCCATTGAGTATGTTGTTCAAAAATAAATATAGAACAAATAACTGAGGCATTTTAACATGCAATAATAATCATATCCTCTCCCAAGGGTTTAATGCCCGTTTTGTATTGATTGCTCTCTCATCTATTGTCCCAGGGACAGCAACATTGATAAGTTTACTGTCGAAAGGAAGTAAATCAAATAAAGCAGGTAGTTTATCTCATAAGTATTTAACAGTAACAAAAAAAAAAACATGCCAGGCAAGGCAAGGTAACATCTGAGTTTTTGGAAACAAACAAAAGAAAAGAGATAACATGTCATTCCAAACTAGAAGATAAGAAAGTTCACGAGAAAAAATACATTTAGGTGGTTTCCCAAATCAGCTCTGGCCCAAACAGACTACTTATCTACTTTCCTTATGCACTTTATAAGAGATTGGTGAGTGAAAAAAAAAAACTCCCTAAGATGGCTGATAACTTACTGCAGAGACAATTAAATTAGAGGGTTATTAAAAGATTCAAATAAGCATCATAGTACCTATTCAAAATGCGAATATTTCTTCGCCCGGCAATCTAATAGTAATGCATGTCCTATTCGGATGTTATGAGAATATTTAGGCAAAAAAATCAAGAAAAATGAGAAAGGGGAGCAGAGGCCTTCCTACCAATGACCAATCAAACCAAGGAACTGCATCATTTACAAAATTCATTTCCTATGAGCACATGACCACATTACAAATAGCATCACGCCTTCCAATCGATTTGAAGCAAGTCTGGAGGAAGGGAGGCTGGATCAAGCTCCCAACACTCACTTGGCAGATCTAGCCCCTCTGAACCTGACAGCTTTCGTCCTGGAATCTGATGAGAGAACACTCGTGTATCATGAAGTGTCAAAATAGATCACCCACCATTACACAAAATTCTTTCAGAGGGAAGTTATGTGCTTGTATGTACTAGGAGGACAACTTTCTACATATTTTCTTGTTTTTTTTAGAATATATATTACTCACTGTACAAGTTATCCACTTTCAAATAGATCAATTATCAATTGTGATTGCTTGAAGTATTGAAAGAATAGCACATTGGCATAAGCGTTAAACAAGAAAAAGGTAGAGAAAAACAAACCCTTATGTTATATGCACCATGTGAACATGCTAGATGTGCCATGAAACCATATTTCTGCTTCTGGCATTTGCATCGTTACACAGCCAGGGGGATGACATGATCATGCACATCAGCATTGATGAAATGAAGTGGCAAACAAAGGCTGAAATGTTTGACCCTTTACTTACTTCCTTAGCACTTGAATCCCTCAGCATATCTATCAATCGGTCAACTTCAACTGTCTTTTGAAATGATTTCTCAGCATCTTGATTGACTGCACAAACTGATGCTCTTCTGTTGACAGGTAGTTTTATCAGCATCTCTAGGCACAAGGAATAGAAGCGGTTCAACCCCATAATAAAGAAAAGCAAACATGAGAGATCAATCCTTCTAAGCATAGAGGAGTAAGAATCAAGGAGAAAGAAAACAGAAATGCCCTTGGATCCCATATTTCCGTATTTCTGCAAAGAGCCCAGGGCTTCAACGCAATTGTAGAGCCATCTCCTCTAGGGCCTATAAAACAAGTGCTTTCCCCAGTGGGAGGGCTGCAACGCCTGCGAGAGGTGGTTTGCTCTCTTCCGCCGCGCGCTACAGAAACCATGGCCGCCGCCTTCTTCACATCCCCCCGCCTCCTCGTGGCTGTCGCGACCCTGGCCCTCTGCGCCGCCTCCTCCGCTGTCGCCGCTCGTTCCAGGGTCCTGCTCGCCGACACGCCTGCTGACAAGCCCAACGCCACGGCACTGTTCCTCTCCTAGCACAACGAGGCCCGGGAGGTGGTGGGGGTGGCCCCGCTCAAGTGGAGCCCGCGCCTGGCTGGGGAGGCGAGCCGGCTGATGCGATACCAGCGGGACAAGAAGGGGTGCGAGTTCGCAGACTTGAGCAGCAGCAACTATGGGGCGAACCAGGCGTGGTCCAACTACGTGGCGGGGCCGGCAGAGGTGGTGGAGTCGTGGGTGGAGGAGAAGCAGTACTATAACCATAGCAGCAACACCTGCGCCGCGAACCACACCGCCTCCCCCGTCACCGATGACCCCGTGAGCGCCGTGACCGTCGACTCCGATGGGGATTTCTATTGCTGCTGTGTTTGATGAGATAACCGTTCTTACCGGCATGCTTTTTGTACCGGCAGGAGCAAATGGTGGAGCCGGCAGTGAAGGGGAGTCGGTACATGGTGGAGGCGGCGGCGGGGGGGTTGAGGCGGGTGGTGCTGATGTCCTCGATCGGGGCGGTGCACATGGACCCGAATCGGCCGACGGACGCGGTGGTGGACGAGTCGTGCTGGAGCGACCTGGAGTTCTGCAAGGCCACCAAGAACTGGTACTGCTACGGCAAGGCCATGGCGGAGCGGGAGGCCTGGATGGTGGCCAGGGAGAAGGGGGATCACGCAGTGTGGGTGGCTAGGCGCAGGGGCTGGTGTGGTTTTTGGGGGTGTTCTCTATTGGGATAGTTTGGTAGATGCTTCGAGTTTGGAGAGAAAAATAAGTTTTCCCGCGATGCGAAAAATTTTGGAGGGTGTTTTGAAATTTTTTTATAAGGAAATATTTTAGATTATGTTTATACCTACTATTTTCTTACGGTAACACACTCCGTAAGTATATAATTTATTATATGCTTACAGTACCACGCCATAGGGATAGATATATCTTAAAAGTTCATGAACAAAATTCGTCTGATATCCCTACGATAGGTACAGTTCGTAAGTATAGATATGCCTATCCATACGAATAGCTTACGAATATACTAGACCATAAGCAATTTTCGTAGGCAGAACTAAGATTTCTTGTAGTGTCATAAGATCAGTCTAGGGGTTTAACAATCATACCTCCTTCCGGGAGCTCTGCTTGCGTTATTGCATTCATACGTCCTTGACGCTTTACCACTCCTTGGTTCCTTCCAGCTTGGTCTTTTAGCATGGGACAGTTCGGTATACGATGTTCATGACTCCCACATCGCAAGCAAGCCCCGGCCTTCTTCCAGCACTTGTCCGCTTGGTGCCCAGGCTTGTTGCAAAATTTACAATATTCCACCGTCGTTGTTTCTTCTACTTTGATCTTTTTCTCCATGCCATAGTCCTTCCCAGTGGTTGGCCTTTTGTTGTTGTTGTGGAAAGTTCCAGTTGTATCGACAGATCCTCTTTTTATAAAGGTCGGCTTTGAGATGTCTTTCCCCTTTATGCCTTCCACCTTAGCCATAGTGTCTTCTACCAGTTGAGCTCTTTGGACCATCTCAGTGTAGGTTTGGATGTTGTGTGGTCCGAGCTTTTCAATGAACATGGGCCTGATCCCATCCATGAAATGGTTTGCCTTCAGTCTTTCAGTTCCCACCAGGTGTGGGGCATACACAGCCAGACGCGCGAACTGAGCCTCATACTCAGCCACGGACATTCCTTTCTGTTTTAGTGTGGCAAACTCCGCTACCTTCTTCTCCTTGACCCTCACTGAGAAGTACTTTCCTTGGAAATCTCCAGGAAACCTGCCCATTCCAATTCGCCAACATTAGGCAGGTGGGCTGATGTGGCCTTCCACCATGCTCGGGCATCCTTAGTGAATTGAAAAGTGGCCAGTACCACCTTCTCCCTGTTAGTGCATTGCATCACTTGGAAAATTTGTCTATCTCCTCTTGCCAATTCTCTGCCTCGTCTGGGTCAGGGGATCCAGAGAAACGAGGAGGGTTTAAACTCCTAAAATTTCGGTGTAGATCACCGGCTCCGTTCCTTGCAGCTGCAGCCTGATTTCCAGCTTGAACCACATCCACGGTGTCTTGCATAGCTTGCTACTGGTTGCGAGCCATTGCAATTGAGTGTAAGAGGTATGAAGGTTCCTGAGAAAAGGATGGAAACCAATTAATGTCCCTAGATACATTATCAGAGTCAATGGGTAGGAGTGTTTTGTTCATCCTATCATATTCACAGTCTCTACCCATTCTCACCAGGTACTATATTTAATTTCCATGACCTAGGTTCCATAGGTATCTCCTAATCCTGAGACATATATCCTATTTGGTATTTCCTAGGCTCTGATACCACTAAACTGTCACGTCCCGAGAATTACGCAGCAGATGTTAATAATGCGGAATAATTCGAGACGATATCCCGAGACGTGAACAGTCGGCAAATAAGTCTCTAGCTAGCACACACTAAATGTATAACAACATATATCATCATAGGGCCCAAATATTGAACTCAACTAATCTTTTATTCAAATCTCAACTCATTGTATTCTAAATGGAAACTATTACAGGACTAAGACTCAATAAAAAGGAAAGTACATTTTATTCCTCACTTCCTACTACATGAATCTAACACTCAAAATAAACTAACTATAGATAGACTCATATTTGGAACGCTCATCACTCGGACGCATTCCCATCCTCGACTTGCTCTTCCTCTTGAAGATCATAATCACCTAGAATGGTTAAAAGTAGGGAATGAGCAAACTAGCCTAATAGGATTTATATCTCAATGTGCGGGCAATGATATAAGTGATTAACAATTTAGAACTAGGTAAGCACGATGAATGTCATGATATGCATGTATGAATAAAACTCATTGAAACACGATACATGCACAAGCTAGATAGAGTGATCATGATAGAACAAGATATAGAAGGATATAACAAGATAGAACTAGCAATATATCACTTTGTACAAGCACGCAAGATTTCACTTGATGTCAATAGCTTTCAAGAACGCGAGATATCACTAATTGCAATAAATGCAGGATAGCCATATCACGCAAGCAAGAATGCACGAGCATGATCATGTAACACTAATTAGGCACATAGACACTAATGTACACCAAGAAAAGATCTATCAAGAATGTACACTAGGACATGTGTATGTGGTTATTGTATCTATCATTCAACACGACACGCACGACTCCCAATGCAGATGCAACGCCAGTAATCATTATACCCCATGGTTAACAGTATATTTATGACTCTCCGTCATTAGGGCTAGACTGGAGCCCTTGGACACTTTCCTTGCCCGGTCAGCATCTCACTTAAATTTTAAATGTAGATACCCAAAGTCATTAATAATGGCCAATGAGAGTTTCAATAAGTAAGCATATGTAATGTCATGTTCATGATGATGATGAGAACAAGTAATAAGTAGATTGAACATGATTTCATGATAACAATGGTCAAGAGATAAATTTGGCAGCATAACGGTACGATTTATACTTTAATTCAATCTTTACATTAATGGCTTTAGTCTAGATTGTAAATCACACTCACGAGAACAAGATGAGAGAGGAAGTGCACACTATCTCTAGGGAACTTCAATGGTACAACCAACTCGGCCTCCATGTGGGAATCCATAGAGAGCGGAGATTTACGGAAGTCTTAGAGAAAAGGTCGCTAGTCTTATCTATTCAGAATGATCGATAGAGAGTTTCCAAATCCCCAAGAAAGGGCTTCCTAGATGTGCAAGTGTGTAGTGATGTACGCATCTCAATTCACAATCCACCAGTTTCAAACTCGCGGACAGCACTTAACATAATGGCATGCAATGACAATGCATTTAACTACACATGGGTTTGCAAGATTTTAAAATAATAATTATCATTTAATCAAGGTAGAATAATAACACGAGCAAATCACAAGTTTCATAAGTGATCATATCATTAAGAAAGTAATTAGAATAATATTCATGTACTTATAACTTTTAAATGGGTTAAACACTTTTAAGCCATTAAATGGACATCATGTAATGATCAGAACCAAGACATGCAATTATACACTAGCTACCATATTAAACAGACTTCGGGCAAGCTTGGAACTATGCGTCCAACACAGAGGACGCACTTCAAAACACATTGCACAGCGAAAACCAGCGAAAACAGTGAAGAGTCAAAATCGCGTCCACATGCATGGCCGCGTTAATCATTGAATCGCGTCGGGGGATAAGGGCGCATCTATGGAAAATCATTAAAAAAAAAATTGGGCGGGAAAAAGCTCTGAAACACGTTGGGGTAAACTGTTGCGGTTCAAACCGACCCGGACTCCCAAGCGGTATACAAACCCACGCGGGCCGTTGACGGGTCAACACCTTAATCATGTCGGCTTCTTTGGATGCCTATCAGATGGTCACATCGCCCATGCGCGATGCGACACCAGGTGCTTTAAAAGCGTCCTCTGAACCGGATGCGGTTCAGAGTTCATACAGAAAACGTCAAAAACATAGGAAACATAGGGTGCAATTCATGCAATGTTTATAACTCCTAAAATAGGGCTTTTCGGACAAAAGTCTCAACATTAAAGTTGTTGGAAACATGAAAGAGGAGAGAACTATGATTTTTAGATAATTTTAAACGGCCTCGAGATGTGTGATAAATCGACTTGAACAGAAAAAAAACCCTAACATGCGCGACTTTGGCAAAACGCCTATAATTCAAAATCTACTCATTAGAATTCGATGAAACCAACTAGACATGAAACTAGACTTGATGCTCTACACATTGGTATAATATTTGTTAAGATTTGGCCCGAGAAAACCTACCTTCTAGGTTGATGAACTCTCATTCTTCAGAAATCCCTTGTTCATACCACTGTTTGAAGAACACCTAATACTCCGTGTATACTGCATGGAAATTGTGCATTCCACTTGGGTTAGAACGTAAACATGACCCTCTTTCCATGGGTATAATCCCTGCACGATGGGAGTTAGGTTTGACCTACCTTTGCTCGACTGCAAGGGAACGGTTTGCACAGGCTGAAGCAGACGAAAAGGGAAAGAAGATGAGCTTGGTAGGCTTGATCTCCTGCTCTCCAGCCACCAAGAGCTCCTCCACACGACCCCAGCAAGTTATAGAACTCGTCCCTAGGGTTTGGGTGAAGAGTATTTAAGCAACCATGGTGTTTAGGAGTCCTATTGTGACAAGGAAAGTCAAGTTGCGGTTTTGACATATCACTTTCCTAATTTGAGGATTTCTTCCTCCATTAGAGTGCGTGAGGCTTTAGAAAATCTCCACCATAGTTAAGCATGAATTTGGGTTTCCAAGAAAGGCTAATTGCCTTGGGATTTGCCCTAATTACCCCCTTCTATTTTCAGCTTAATTAGAGCTGCGAATTTCCATGCATTTTCTTGCTTCATTTGATTTTTGGGCCAAATGTTGTCCATTGGCCCAATTATGATATTGGGTCATTAATATATAATGTTGGAAGTCTCCTCAACATTTTTATTTAATTTTTGGTTGCATCGTATTTCCGTGTTAACGATTTTCTGACTTGTTTTCTTATTTGGATAATCGGTCACCATGTGATGTACACTTGGTTAATCGGATTTTTCGTCGCAGGAATTTCTTCGTGGAACCTTTAGGGATAATGTGTGGGGTTGATTTATAATTTTTACAGAATTTTCCGACGTGTTTTAGCACATACGATAATGATATGTATGTTTTAAATACTCTGATATTATGAAAATTATTTATTTCTATTTATTTGAATTTTTTATGTAATTAAAATTTATGGGGTGCTGCAGTCTCACAAGATAATAACAGTAACTTAAGATGTTAGAATATACTCAAATTTTGACCATAAGTCACGCACATAAAATATATCATATGCTTAATTTTTCATAAATTTTAGAATAGTATAACTATTTATCACATTTAAAATAGATTTTAGGCCATTGTTGACATGTCTCTTAGTAATTTAGTCTAACATGATCTGATGAAGTTAATCACATGAAAGCATGCTTATGGTAACCCTAATTTAGAAGGAAAATACTGGAACATGAACTCATGATATGACTATTTTTCAAAATTAAATCTACCATAACATGCTTATTTTCCCATTAAATAGAAAATCTAGAAATTAACGTGATTACCCAAAAAATAATGAAATTTACCAAAAGCCTCCACAGTGATTAAGGTACTATGTCAGAACTCAGTAACTCAATCTCATACATAAAATCTATGAAAATCACATCATATACATCACATCATTGTTCTAGAAAATAAAAGAACTTAACGATATGGGGTCTGCCGTTAAGGTGGTTGGAGGAAGTGCCGACTGTCGTCTACCCCAGAACTTGGCGGCATCATATGTTGTCATCAAGATCTTGTCTATAGGAACTTGCAGACCAAAACCAAGCAAAAATAAAATTTAGGGGTCCAGGACACGAAGAAAAATCTGTAAAAATCACAAACCCTACATGATAAGTATACGAATGGAACCCCTAAGTTACTTACCTCTAGAAACTCCCTGAAGATCAAATTAAGATGATGAAGCCCTCCTCGGCAAAGCCAAAGAGGTGTCCTCCATGACTTGATTTAATCTCCACAGCCTTCGTCGATGGAAACCCCACAAATAGGAAGCCTCCCCATGGTCTGGAGATCCTTCCTCACATAGAAGAACGTCGAGGCAGCCTTGCTTTCGCCGCATCAAGCACCTCGAAGATCTCTCACACTTCTCTCTCCAAACCATAGAAATCCCAACCCAAGCAAATGTTCTCTCATCATGAGGAAGATCTATTTTTATAGGGTTTCGGGTTGTAATTAAGGTAGGAAAGAGTCCCCAAACCTAATCGAACTTTCCCTAAACAAATCACGAAGAAATCAGGACGAAATTGGATTAGAGAACCAGAAAATGCATAGAGAAGTAGACGGCAAGGTGATTGACGTCAACAGTAAGTTGGCGGCAATCGATGATGCTGTCGACCTTCCAAGAGTAGAAAATGCCTAAAATCCAAAAAATGTAAATGACAATATACTATGTCATTAAACCCATGTTAGCGATACTGAAGTGTATTGTTAACCACACTTGGCGACACTATATGTTGTTGTCAAACTGTGTTTCAGCCAAAAGCAAAGAATACACACACCAAGCATCAATGCACAGAAACGTAGGGTCCTACAAACGGTTTTTTCCTAAAAGAGCCAGCTAAGTACGTTGTGAAGTGTGTGAGGTGCTCATGTTGAGGGTAACCTTTAATGACCGGGAAGGAAATTTCAGACTCCTAGCACAGAGCCTTCATAGCCAAAGTGCTGCAAAAGCACATGCAATATTGATATTCCTCTCTTTTTTATATATCAACATTGGTAAATAATATAATAGCTTTCAAAAAGATGAATTTCGAGGGTAAAAGTAAGGATGAATGCCCTGCGATGGGGGGAGACTCTGAGAACCTTAAGGAATGTACAAAATAAGATGAAAATTAAAAGGATAAATGAGGACTAAAGTCTCAAAAGCAATGGGAGAAAGGGCATATGCCCTGATCAAATATGGGAAGGGGGAGGTGGTGGAAAGTGCTTGGAGAATCTAGAGGTAGCGGAGGAAGCAAGAGGAGATGGGTGCAACGTCCAGTAAGAAAAAGGGAATCCGGAGGTTCCTAAGGAAGTAGAGGCAAAGGGAGGTGTGCCGTGTGGGACACTAATAGGAGGTGTGCTGCGTGGGGCACGAAAAGAAGATGTGTCGCATGGCGCATGAAATAGAAGCTGAAAATAAAATGATGTGCCATGTGGGGCACAATAGGGATCATGCAAGTAAGGCAATATGCTACGTGGGACACGATAGGGAGAATCTGATGGGCCTAGAGAAGAAATACAAGGAGGGGCGTGATGCCCAGTACAGAGAGATGAGTCAGAGAAAAGATGATAATAAAAGGACTCCTACGGGGAGGGAATGTGGAAAATCCATGGAGAGGAACTGAGGAGAACAAAAGATGATTGAGATGGAAAGGAAGAGGGAGGGCGTGGTCCCCTAGCCTTTAGCCTTGCTCGGCGTCTTTTCTTTCTCTTTAGAGGTGGCCTCTTGACCCTCATGTACCTTCTCACATATCGTGCCCAGCGGGCAGATAACCTAGCTCTTCTCACATAAGTTGAATTTGTTGAACCACCCATATATTTTTATCCCTTTGTTTTAGTGATAACAAAAGAACTCATGAATATCATAAATATATTTAATAATATTTTTTCACTCTTGAATATTCTTAATATATTTAATAATATTTTATATGATAATTTCTATCGCTGTAAAAAGATTTGCACTGAAAGTCCATATCGATTACAGTTTAATGTATATCGATTACTGAACAAGGCTACATCGATTACAGAAGAAGTCTCTATCGATTGGAGAACAAATCAATTAGTGAACAATGCTTCTATTGATTGATGTTTAAGTTTCTGTACTGATTGGTGACCAAGTGACTTAACTCATATCAATTGGTGAACAAATAGCCTGATTTACACTTATTGATGTTATAAGTATTCTGATTTCTGAAGAAAGGCATAAGTATCATATCGATTGGTTTATAAGTGTTGTGATTAGTGAAAACTTGACTTAAAATGTTCCGATTGGTGAACAATGCAATGATTAATGTTATAAGTGTTCCGATTAGTGAACACTTGACTTAAATTGTTTTGATTAGTGAACAAGTTATTATGTATGCTTCCGATTGATGATGTTTACATTCTGATTAGTGTTTGTCTAGTTTCAAACACATCGATTGGTGAACAAAATATCTTTCACTTATGTTATGCATCTATTACTAACCATATCTTTCTTGTTATATTGATTACTGATATCCAGCCTCTTGGCGTCCAATGAAAATTCAAATATACTTATTTTCTGATAGAGAAAAAGCTTCTACCTAACACAGCATGTTGTCATCAAGAACTATGGACTAGGTAACAGAGATATGGGTAAACTAACATGTTTTACTTTTCTATCTCACCATCCTCTTCCTTGCATTAAACATGTGACTAACAATTTTAAAATTATCGGCTTGCACAAAATATTTTAATAATAGTTAAGTGGTGAGACCGAGTCGAATCCACGGAGAAAAAGATTATTAACTTTGCAAACTTTGAGTTTCTTTGATTAGAAAAATATGGTGATAAGACTAATAATCTAAGGAGCATAAAAATTAAATCTAACCAACTAAAGGGAGTAAGAAAGAGGAGGAAGTAGGGAGAGACAAAGAGACATCAAAGGTTAAAACAAACTTCCACAAATCAAACAAATATCCCATACAACTTGAATAACAAGCGACATCTAATGCTTAATGAAGAAAAGTGAACTAGAAAATTCCTTGGTGAGATGGAGTCCCCAAAACGGTGGTGTGCGATCCCACAATTCGACCCGTCCCTTGAATGATGGCGGCTTCGCAAGTATTCTTCTTAGACTTGATGATGAGAGATAGAAAGAGAATGAGGGAGAGAGGATCTAGAGAGAGAAATATAGAGTGGAAGAAACTGTTTTACAATTGAGAGAGAAGAGAGAGGCGAGAGATAAGACATAGAGAAGAGAGAGGTGAGAGAGGAGAGAGAGAAGAGAGGGGGTGAGAGAGAAGAGAGCAAGAGGAGAGAGGAGAGAGGAGAGAGAATAGATGAGAGAGAGAGAGATGAGAGCAAGAGGAAGAGAAGGGGGCCATGTATGTGGCCTCCTCTATGTGCATGCAAATGCATGCACATGGAGGAGGGGAGGACGGTCGCGTTGCGACGTCGGTGAAGGCGAGAGAGGGGCGGTGCTGGCGAGGCACATTGGGAGGCAGGGCATGGGTGGGCGGGCACGGGCTCGCGGTGCAGGTGGACTAGCGTAGGCGCGGGGGTGTCTGCGAGTGGAGGCGGGTTGGCTGTGCAGCGGGCACTAGCGCAGGCAGCGAGGCAGGGTGTCCGCATGGTGTGCTGATCGTCGTCCGCGGTAGACCGAGGGAGAGAGAGAAAATAGGGAGAGAGGAAGAAGAAAAGAGGTAGAAGAGATCGAAAGAGGGGGGAGGAGAGAGATGTGGGAAGGGAATGAGAGAGGTTGAGAGATGGAGAGTCTTAAAAATAGATAGATAGAAGATAGGAAAGAGGAGAGAGTTAAGGGAAAGGATTTTGAAAATAGAGAGAGATTTTTAAAACGAGATGGAGTTTTAAAATTGAAATAGAGAGAGGGGGGGAATAGAATCTCTCATTATTTTCTGCTATCTTAGTCCATTAGCCCATTTGAAACCTCATTTCTTAGCCCATTATCTTGCAAGCACAGTACAAAAAAGTTTTGATCAATTATCACTTTTTCATTAAAATGATAATGAGTTTTTATGAAACTAATGACCATTTGTCAATAAAATAACATGATTATTAATAACAATTTTACAATTATCACACCCCCCAACTTACTCATTGCTAGACCTTTAGCAATGCACAACAGTGAATAATTAGGCCTAACGTGACATCATATTTCATGAAAAGAAAGTAAGAGTGTAAATGTTTGACCATTCGCATTTCAAGTTATAGTAGCAAGCGTCAAAGGTAAGCATGTCAGTTCATGTCATTAGATAGTTCCTCAAGATACACTCAGAATTTCATGACATTTTGTCAAAATTTTAGCATCAACAAGGGGATGCATGAGCTTTTTACCTATCACTCAAAGATCATGTCAATTCTACACTCCTTAAATCCGATTCTCGAATTACAGGTAGCTTTCACTCTGCCTTCTTTTTTTTCTTTTCTTTCATTTTTTTAAGCACATGGTGCTGCACTTCCCTTCACTATTTGACGCGAGCCTCAACTTTTGCTTTAGGAGCAGCAGGCCTGATTACTAAGATCTGGGACATTTTCCATGTTTTTCGCTACTACTTTCTTTATAATTTCACATTTACTTGTAGGCAGGTAGCTTTTTCCTCATGATTGGTTTTCAATAGGAGTGTAGAATATCAATCAATCAACCTGAGTGTTATGTAATACTCTCATCATCCATCTGAATAGCTAATATTTTCCTATGCTGATGAAATTTCAAATGTATTATGAGAAAGATGCCAAAAACATAACTAGTTAACTCACCACTTTCACAAGTACACACTATGAGTCAAGCTAGAAAAAAAAATTCTTTCATGAAATATGAAGCATGAAGCATAATGTTAAGGGAAAATTTTGAAATTATTTTCAATATGACTCTCCCCCCAACTTAAATGGCATTGTCCTCAATGGCATAAAAGATATGAAATAGAATATAGCTAACAAAAGTTAAGAAAGGAGAGATACAACCTAACATGTTCAGTAGAACAAGCTATTTCTAGGACACATTCAAGGGTAGTGAGACTCTAGACACCTAAAACACATAAATGAAAAAACAAAATCAACAAAAGTGATAGTTCCTAAAAAATATTGGGTTGCCTCCCAACAAGAGCTAAGTTTAACGTCTTCAGCTAGACACATGGAGGTAACAAGCTCATGTAACACCCCTAATCAATTTATGCCAAATTCTTGCTTTGTAAGGTGTCGCCAGCCATAGTGGATCAAGTGGTCCAAACGTACCTAGCATATCAGTAAAGGATAGAGAAAATGGGACATTCAAGATCATATCTTCAATTAAGAAATATTCATTCATGCACTGAAGGTCTTTATAAGTGTTGAACACATCAATGCAGACTTTATTTTTCCCATCATTTGTGATGTTGATAATTATCTCATCAATTGCAAAAAAAAATCTTTTCCTTATTGAGGTCTTTGTATGTATTGAGCACTTCAATTTGGATTTTATTATTTCCACTATTTTCACCCACAACTTCTATTTTTAGATCCTTTTTTGTGATGTTAGGGTCAAATTGGGTTGAATGCTCAAAGGATTGCTTGAACTCCACAGGAAGACTTGTGTCAGAGACAATATAATGATTTGGAATGAAATTTTTATGATCCTTAACACAAGGATGCTTGAAAGGTTCATGTGGAGTTGACCAATCAGCTAGTGGTAGCATGTTCACGAACATATTGGATTTGCTATGGTCAGGGAGGGGTAGGAGTTCCATGTCTTTCCCAAAATCAAGGGAGACCCAGTCAATGTGGACTTCGGGCAGAATTTCTAATTCTTCTCTTACCCAAGAAGAATGATTAATGATTACACCCAGTTCTTTCTCCACACTCACCTCTTCTTCGTCACCCACTTGAAACAATGTCGTATCAAACTCGGACCCAACATCTAGATGACATTATTTCTCTTCTCCCCCCAACTTGTGTTCAGCTAACTAGAGCTTTCCTCAAATATGACATTATGGATAGAGTCTTCTTGATGGTCAGTTTCAAGTTGCGCCAAGATTATGAATTGATTTTTAGTGGCACCCATCTCCTCTTAATTTGGCTCATTAAAATTATCTCTCATTTTCCAAGAGGGCATGTCCACAATCATATTGGACTGAGAAGTTTCAAATGGAATTTGAGAGTCAAATTACTGGTCAAAATCAAGATAATGATGTTCATGATTGTCAATGGGTTGACATGGTGAGTGGCTATCTTGCCTCCTTCTGATTTCCATCAATTAAGCAATCAGGAGGTCAATTTTGACAAAAGATTGCTCTAATTCTTGTTGCTGTTGGGTGAATGTTTGCTCAAAGACTTGTTGATTATCATGAGATTTTTGCATAAATTGTCCAAATTGATCATCAAAGAGGCCTGATTGCAAGGGAGATGTATGAATGGGTTGTGGATATGCATGTTGTCCCTCATGATGGCTTTTATCATAAATATCAATTTGGAATTGGGCCCAATGTTGAAAGTTGTGGATAGATGGACTTTCGGCTTGGACCAAAATAGATTAATGTCTAATTGTAAATGTGGCATTACTTCTCTAAGTTGTTGGAAAGGTGTGCCTTCAGGAGCATTTGCTGAGCACACAGGCAGATCAATGCCAATTTTTTTTTTATCAAGCCATGATATGATTTTGGCACCTAGAAAGGGTCCTTGAATCTCTCCTTAAGGATCTTGGTAGAGTAAACTCAATTTCTCAGGAGAGACACCTTGGTCAACTTTTGAATAAGGAGTAGGTGTAGATAGCACTTGAAAATTTTGGGTCTGTTATTGTCACATCCCGAGAATTATGCAGCAAAAATATATTTGAGGTAATACGTTGTTCTACATTGTTCTAACACTCAAAGTAAACTAATGATATTTCTATGGTTGGAACACGCTCATCACTCTGACGCATTCCCCTCATCGATTTGATCTTCCCCTTGTACTTCATAGTCACCTAGAAGGTTGAAAGTAGGGAATGAGCAAACTAGTAGTAGGATTTATATCTCAATATGTGGGCAATGATATAAGTGATTAGCAATTTAGAACTAGGTAAGCACGAATTATTAAGATATGCATGAACGGTAAATCCCATTAAACACGGTACATGAACAAGATAGATGGGACGATTATGATAGAGCAAGAGCTAGAATAAGGTAACATGATAGAACTAGCAATAGATCACTTTGCACAAGTACGTAAGCTATCACTTGATGTCAATAATTTGCAAGAAAGCAAGATATCATTAATTGCAATAATTGCAAGATGGTCATATCACGCAAGCAAGTAAGCACGCACGAGCACAAACTTTTAACACAATTCACTTAATCAGGCACAAAGACACTAATGTGCACTAAGGAAAGATCCACCTTGGATTGCACAATAGGACACGTGTATGTGGTTATTATATCTATCATTCAACACGCAAGTACTCCTAGCACAGATGCAATGCCAGTAATCATTATACCCCATGGTTAATAGTATATTTATGAATCTTTGTCATTGGGGCTAGACTGGAGCCCTTGGACACTCTCGGTGCCCGATCTGCATCTCACTATTTTCAAATGAAGATACCCACATTCATTCATGGCCAATAAGAGTTTCAAGATGTAAGCAATTGAAATGTCATGTTCATGATGATGATGTCTAGAAGTAGCAAGTATAGTGAGCATGATCTCATGATAACAATAGTCAAGAGGTAATTTCGGCAGCATAACGGTGCGATTTATATTTTTGTTATCTTTTTACATTAATGGCTTAAATCAAGATTATAAATCCACACTTACGAGAACAAGATAAGAGAGGAAGTGTGTTCTATCTCTAGGGAACTTCAATGGTACAACCAACTCGGTCTCCATGAGGGAATCCACGGAGTATGGAGAATTACAGAGGTCTTAAGATAAAGGTCACTAGTCTGCCGATACAGAATGATCGGCTGAGAGTTTCCAATCCCCCAAGAAAGGGCTGCATATATGTGCAAGAGTGTAGTGTAGACGTGTCTCAATCCATGATCCATCGGTTTAAACATGCGAAAAGCAATTAACATGATGACATGGTATTGAAACATGCACTTAACTTGACATGATTTGCAGTATTTTAAGATGACATTTATTCACTTTAGTAAGCTAGAACAGCAAGATGATCAATCAATCATTGTAAGAATAGATCAAGTCATTTAAGAATACATAGCATAAACTTTCATGTTGTTATGTCTTTCTCATGGGTTAACAGGTTTTAAGCCACTAGATAGATTGCACACACTTAACAGAACCATGACATGTAAACCTCACACTCTAGACAGAGCAAAACAAGTCTCGGGTAGGCTTGGTAAATCGTGATGGACACAGTTGTCGCTATTTACAAGGTTTGATGACAGGTAAAACAGGTAAACAAATGGGTATTTTAATCGCGACGGTTATACCAGTCGCATTCAAATCGCGAAGCGACAGTCGAACGTGATTAATCCACGCAGCACATAAATGCGACAGTTAACGTCGACGCGTTCATGCAACACTTCGTAAATATGAAAAAGACACGTGACCCAAGGGTGGGAAAATAATAGAATCAAGACGACATACATGGTCGCGTTCTTAACAAGCACTGAAAACGATGTTGCACATAGATTGATGCAGTCGGATCCTGTCAAAATACGTCTAAAACCACTACGGTATAGGTTGTCGCCTTTAAGGTAATCACGACGGGTTAACTCGTCGCGATACCAGTGCCTAATACGTGACGTCTGTCCTGGTCATGTTTTAGGGTTCAGTCCGAAAACGATAAAAACTGTACAACAATGCATGCAACGATTATAACTCAGGAACTAAGGCTCTTGGGACAAAACTATGAACATGAAACTTGTTGGGTATGAGGAGAAGAAGAGATCTATGGCTTTGGTTTCACATGATTTGGCCTTGGGATGCATGAGAAATGACATGAACATGAAACGCCCTAAATATACATGACTTTGGGAAAACACTTAATACACCATGCATGCTCGATGAAAATTAGGGGAAAATAGGTGCATATGAAAGTAGACTCGACGATCTTTGACTTGGTATAGGTTTCATTCATGTTTGGCCCGAGATAACCTATCTTTGGTTGAGTTTAAGAAGGGTCTTCTGCAGATTGATGCAGAACGCATGTGGGGAAGAAGAGCTCTGGTTAGGGCGGTTTCCTCCTCCCTGGTGCTCAAAAGCTGCTCCCCACGACCCCAGCAAGCAAGTAACTCATCCCCAAGGGTTTCTTGACGAGTATATAAGCATCTAGGGTTGATTAGGGGTCCTCATGCAACAATGAAAGTGGGGTTGCAGTTTTGGGTTTCTCCCTACCATGATTTGATGATTCCCATCCCCAATATAGTGTAATGGCTATTAAGAAACCCTCTAGTTTGGTTAGGCACGAATTTGGGTGCTGAATATGGCTAATTTTCTTAGGATTTGCCCTAATTGTCTCTTCCTATTTTTTGTTCAATTAGGGTTACAAATTTCTAGTGTATTTCCTAGCTTGATTTTATCTTGGGCCAGAAGTTGTCCATTGGCCCAAATTTGACAATGGGTTATCAATACATGTTGTTAGAAGTCTTCTCATCTTTTTAACTTAATTTATGATCAGTTTTATACACATGATATGGACTTCCAAATTGTTTCATAATTTTGATACAAGTCACAACACGACTTATACTTGGCCAACGGATTTTTCGTTGCACGAATTTATGTGGGGTTATTGGAATATTGTTCAGAGTTGAACTATGATTTTTATGGAATTTTTTGATGTGTTCTTGCGCATACGATAATAGTACATATGTTTTCATTATTCGATAATTGGAAATTATCAATTTCTATTTATTTCTAATTTTTAATTATTGAATTTTCTTGGGTGCTATAGTTATTGGGTTGAGGGAGGAGATGAGGTGTAAAGTGGGTCAACATAGTTCCTCCACCCTGAATCATGCATGTGATCTATAACTGGGTGACCATGAATTTGATGGGTTTGAGTCCATTTGGAGCCATTGGACTGGTAAGTAGAGGTTGATGGATAAGGTTGTTCTAGTTGAGAGCGAACATCATAATGGGCCAGACATTGCTCCATTTGCATTGATCCAATTTGTCCAATTGATGTGCCAATTTCATGTCCATTATTATCAACCCACATGCCTTTTTTTATATATTTGTTTTTGTTATTGTTTGGAAAGATTTGATTTTTTTTCAAATAAGTTAGCAAACAATTAATCCTATGACACCTATGGTTCCCTGAGACATAAAAAATTGATTTCTCACTAATCAACTAAGGCCTGTCTTAAATCCACTCTCAAGCCCATTAACTGGCCAGGTAAGAGGGAGGAAAGTAGGAAGTTCCCCCTGCTCTCACAGGGACCTAATTAAGTAACCACTTGTCCACTTAGGCATTTGCCTATGAACCTCTAGCCTTAGACACCAGTCTCCAAACATGATAGCGGGCCAAATGGGCCTAAGTCTCAAAGTGAACTCTACGTCAAGTTTCTACTTTCTTTTATGGGCTTGGTTTAGTGAGTGAAAAGGTGGTTGTTTTTGGGCCAAGAAGAAGGGTGATGAAATCCCCACCTCATCTTATTAATGGGCTTGCCCTTAAGATGTATTCACGTGGATTGAACAACCAAGAATCAAATAAAATGTTCAAATGCTAGATTCAAAAAAATACACATGAATATGATCTTGACAAAATTAAAGTGCTCACCTTGCCCCCACAATCTTCAACAAAAAAGGAAATGGACACAAAAGAAAAATCTAAAGATGAAAGTCTAAATTATGTATGTCCTAAAAATGGAAAGTTTATAATTTTGACATGACATCTTTTTATTGGGTTCAAGTGACTTGCTTTTTTTTAATTATCTAATATGGCAACTATGAAAAGGAAACTAAATCAAGAGGGTTTCAAGGGTACTTTCCTCCAACGTAATCTCTCATTCTTTAATAATGAAATAAATAGAAGAGAGAGAGAGAGAGAGAAGGAAACTTAACTCAAGTTATCTTTTCTGATTTTTTTCTGCAATTTTTATTTTTTTTTTTCAAAACAGAACTTTTTTCTTACTGACCCTACTTTCAGCGACAGATTTTTGACATATTTTCTTTTTCTACAATTTTCAAGATTTTGTTTTAGTTTTTTGGACACCTACAAAAATGAAGAAAATGTTAGCATGAATATATACAAAAGAAACCAAGTTAACAAGGCTAAAAATCTAATTCTACGGCAACAGCGCCAAAAATTGATAAGCCCACAAATGCATCATCAAACAAGTGACTAACAATCTTAAAATTATCGACTTACACAAAATACGTTAATAATAGTTAAGTGGTGAGACCGAGTCGAATCCACGGAGAAAAAGATTATTAACTTTGCAAACTTTGAGTTTCTTTGATCAGAATAATATGGTGATAAGACTAATGATCTAAGGAGCATAAAAATAAATCTAACCAACTAAAGGGAGTAAGAAAGAGGAGGAAGTAGGGAGAGACAAAGAGACATCAAAGGTTAAAACAAACTTTTAAAAATCAAACAAATATCCCATACAACTTAAATAACAAGTAACATCTAATACTTAATGAAGAAAAATGAACTTGAAAAATCCTTGGCGAGATGGAGTCCCCAACATGGCGGTGTGCGATCCCACGGCTCGACCCGTCCCTTGGATGATCGCGGTTCCGCAAGTATTCTTCTTAGACTTGATGATGAGAGATAGAAAGAGAGAGGGAGAGAGGATCTAGAGAGAGAAATAGAGAGTGGAAGAAACTGTTTTAAAATTATGAGAGAGATGAGAGATAAGAGATAGAGAAGGGAGAGGTGAGGGAGAAGAGAGAGGAGAGAGCGAGAGGAGATAGAGAGGAGATAATAGACGAGAGAGAGAGAGAGAGATGAGAGCTAGAGAAAGCGAAGGGGGCCATGTACGTGGCCTCCTCTACGTGCATGCAAATGCATGCACGTGGAGGAGGGGAGGACGGTGGCTTCGCGTCGCAGCGCGGGCGAAGGCCAGAGTGGGGTGGTGCTAGAGAGGCGCGCTGGGAGGCAGGGCATGCGTGGGCGGGCGCAGGCAAATTAGTGCAGGCGCGGGGGCGTCTGCCGGCGGAGGCGGGCTCGCTACGTGGAGGGCATTGGCGCAGGCGGCAAGGCGGGGCGTCCGCATGGTGTGCTGCCCGTTGTCCACAGCAGAGGAAGAGAGAGAGAGAGAGAGAGAGAGAGAGAGAGAGAGAGAGAGAGAGAGAGAGAGAGAGAGAGAGAGAGAGAGAGAGAGAGAGAGAGAGAGGAAGAGAGAAGAGGCAGAAGAGATCGGAAGAGAGGGGAGGAGAGAGATGCGAGAAGGGAATGAGTGAGGTTGAGAGATGGAGAGTCTTAAAAATAGATAAATAGAAGATAGGAAAGAGGAGAGAGTTAAGGGAAAGGATTTTGAAAATAGAGAGAGATTTTTAAAATGAGAGGGAGTTTTAAAAATTGAAATAGAGAGAGATAGAGAGAGGGGGGGGAATAGAATCTCTCATTATTTTCTGCTATCTTGGTCCATTAGCCTTTTTGAAACCTCATTTCTTGGCCCATTGTCCTGCAAGCATAGAACAAAAGAGTTTTGATCAATTATCACATTTGCATTAAAATGATAATGAGTTTTTATGAAATTAATGACCATTTGTCAATAAAATAACATGATTACTAATAACAATTGACATGTTTTACTTTTATGTCTCACCATCCTCTTCCTTGCATTAAATGCTTTCAGGACAAAAGGAGAACTGAGGCATCCGTTAGAAACAAGAAAGCAGCCGTTAGACTCAAGTAAGTAGAAGATGAAGTATAAGCAGAAGAAGAAGAAGAATAGTAGAAGAAGAAGAAGCTCCAACAGTTATCTTCTCAATGATCTTCTTCAACCACTCTATAAAGGGTTGAAGGCTTTGAAGAGAAAACAAGACTGAGAGCAACCCTGGAGATCTTTCTGAAAGAGTATACATCTAGTGAGGAGCCTAAACGACATGCACACTCAAAGAAAAGAGAGAAAGAGCTCTAGCCTATTCAGAGAAGTGGAGGAGTGCCCAAGTAGAAATCTCTTCAAGCATTCCAATCATTCAAGATTTCTCTTTCTCATCTCTCTCTATGCAATATTGTAAATATAGGGGAAAGTATGTAAGCTTGAGAGCAGAGCTTCTTTTATTTTCATTTGATCTTAGGCTACTGTCGAAATCAAGGAAGTTCAAGTTCATCTTTTCTGAACTTGATCTCGACACCCTATTCTTTCTTTCTTAAAAAAGACAAGTTGTTCCCCTTGTGTTAAGGGAAGACCAACAATATGCTATGTGTAGTGTTCGATTGTGGGACTGTATACAGTATTCCTCTTCCTCTGGAAGAGAAGACCAGTGGGTAGCTGGGTGTGTGATCAAGTTGGGGTCTGTTCCAGTATATATGTTTGTTTCTGAGCCTATAAAAGAAGTGGGATGCCTTTTTGCCTAGGAAAGAGAAGAAGACCAGCAGGGGCTGAGTGTTGTATATCCTTGGGGAGATTGTACCCCGGTTAGTGAAATCCCAACAATCTGCTTGGGGACTGGACGTAGGACTTTCATTTGGGAAGTGCTAAACCAAGATAAATCTTTGTGTTCTCTATATGTGATTACTTCCGCTCTTTTATTTATATTCCATATGATTACATTCACTAACCAAAAGTTTTAAGTGATTAATTTGTTTTCAAATTTCTCTATCAACCTATTCACCCCCCCCCCTCTCGGTGATTGTAGCTTGCTGCCATGGGCCAACAGAATTGCTTTCTTTGAAAGGTGAATTATTGACTCCCTTTGGAGTTTCAAACAAAAGTAGTAACTCCCTTGGAATGTAATCAAAAGAAGTTGTGGGGAGTTTCACTAGCAAAGTAGAAGTCAAAGATGTTGGCATCATGCCCTGGTGGTTGGAAGTATTCGGTAATAGGAGGGGTGCACTCCCTTGGGTTATACAGTTCATTAAAGATTTAGCCATAGAATGTATGAAAACAATGTTGGTTTTGTTGTGTTTTGGTCATCTGAACAACCATATTCTTTGTTCTGATTTGTTTTGATGATGACTTATGACGGCATAAGCCTTGTAAATCATGAAGATATCGTAAAATCAATGTTTGGTTGATGCACATTAATGCCTTCATGTTGAATACCCCTTAAATAATGCTTGTTTATCATAAACTGACTGACCACTGACCATATTGATAACTTGCTAAATTGTTGCTTTAGATGTTTAGTTTTGTTCTTTGTCAGTCGAAGCACTAAACTTCGGATGTCTGCTTTTGGTCGCAGTCAGTCGAAGCAAGACTTCGCATATGACAAAGCTAGACTTTTCATATGATGAAGCTAGACTTCGTATATTACAAGTTAAGCTTCAGATATGACGAAGTCACTTCAACCAATCTAGACTAAATTCGATCGACACTTCAGATGTTCACATTTACTCTTAGTCAATCGAAGCAATGGCACTTCGTATATTCACGTCGTATCTCTGCCATCCGAAGCACCTTGACTTCGGATGTCACGATTTACACTAGGCTAGTCGAAGTGCTGAGACTTTATGTATTCATGTTATAATCTGTCAGTTGACTCCTTGACAGTTGATGTTATGACAGTCGATCAAACATCGATTACCACATGTATAACATCAATTATCATAGCATGGATGTCCAATTAATTTAAACATAGATTGTCTCATGCTTAACATCGATTGCCATAACATGAATTGCCAATTAACTTAACATCGATTACCTTTTCTCTTGAATACTTAATGATGCTATCTCTACAGGACATCATGTAATTGGCACGTGTCTCACTTAAGAGCTAGGGGAACACGAAACCTAAGGGCCAAGACACAAGTAGGCCAAGGGAGTCGACATACATGATACTTATGTCGACACACTTCGACCACGAGATCAAAAATCGGCAGCACGTGTTAGGTAGTCAGAAGCACATGTCACTAAAGGGTATATGGACAACCCTAATAGTGGCACACTCGCATCCCCAGGTACGAGGTCAATGATGAGGGCTATAAATATGCCCTTTGTCTTATCTGAAAAAGAGAGCGCCCAGAAAAAGGTGTGAAGAATATTCCAATGCCACTAGGGAGAATAGAAGAGAGAGAAACGAGCAGAAGAAGAAGAAGAAGAGTAGAGCAGGAGGAGAAGAAGAAGAAGGTCGCGACGATGATGTGCTAGATGAAGCCTCACCATCGCCAAATCTGCTGAAGCCAATAGCAGAGCATCGCCAGTCACGCCTGATTCAAAGAAGATCAAATCAAAATGCTTTAGCAACATATCACTATGATGAAGGCATGCATGATGATCTGAAGCATGATCCAGGCTATCAAGACTTGAAGAATTTGAGATCAAATTGATCAACACAAAGAAGAAGAAGCAAGATCAAAAGACAGATGTTTGAGGATTTGCTTCTCTGAACTCAAATTCTTTTGAGCAACTTATTTTTCCCTTTATTAACTTCAGAACTCTTTGGGTGATCCTACGTGTGATAGAAGTGTTGATCCCACACTAGGTTTATGTGTGGATTGAGGAGGTCTGTCTAACCTTGAAGCTGTAAATTAGCGGAGAAGCTGTGTAATCAGCAGTTGTCAAGCTGTGAGTCAGCGGAGAAGCTGTGTAATCAGCGGTTGTCAAGCTGTGTGTCAGTAGTTCTAGAAGTTATGAACCAATGGAGAAGTTGTGAATCAGCAGTAAAGGTGTGTGTCAGCAGACCAAGCTGTGAGGCAGCAGAACTCAAGCTATTAGTCAACGGTTATTTGAAGTTGTGAATCAGCAGTCTAGTGAAGCCTCACTTGGTTTAAGTGAGGAGTGGATGTAGGTCTCCTTCCTGGAGCCGAACCACCTTAAAAATATCTTGTGTAGTGGTTTGCCTTGTTATGTCTTTACACTAGATGTATGCATAAGGATTTCACTATACATTCTAATCACTCACACACTGTTTGATAAAATGTCTCACACATTTTTAATCACATGCAAGTCCATCAGAAGTGTGGGGTTCTAATTGAATAGATCTTTTAATTCATAGTAATTTTTAAACTGCTTAAGTTTTCCGCTACAAATCTATTCACCCCCCCCCCCTCTAGATCTCCATTTCCTCTACCAACATGTGGTATCAGAGCCAAGTTCTCCAGAACTTTGGTTTAACAACCAAGATATTTTGAGTGAAATGGATCTAAGGGGATATATACCAGAAGGACACTATTTATAGGCCTCTTTATTTTGATGGAACTAACTACACTTCTTGGAAAACTCGCATGCAAGTTTTCCTAAAAGCCCAAAGTCATCAGATCTGGAAAGTGGTTAGTAGTGGACCATATGAGCTCTCAGAAGATGATGAGAAATGGACTACAGAGAAAATGAAGAAGTCAGATGTCAACTAGAGTGCCATGAACATCATGCAATGCTCTCTTCATCCTTCTAAGTTTTCAAGGGTTTCCTCATGCGCCACTACCAAGGAAGTATGGGATCTGTTGATAGTAGTCTACGAAGGTACTTCTGAGGTAAAGGGAACTAAAGAAAATATGATAATTTCTGAGTACGAGACGTTAAAAATGAAAAATGATGAAACCATCTCAGAGATGTATGGTATGTTAACTCTATTGACAAATGGCTTAAAGAATCTAGGAAAAATATACACTAAATATGAACTTGTTAGAAAAATTCTTAGATCATTGACACCAATTTGGCATACAAAGACTATTGTAATTGAAGAGTCCAGGAATCTATCTACTACAACTGTTGATCAATTGATTGGTTCCTTAATGACATATGAATTGGGTTTGAAAAGGACAGATGATGATGTGAAGAAAAAGAAGCCACTAGCACTTAAAGCAAGTCCTAGTGTGAAAGAATCATCTGAGGAAGAAAATTCATCAAGCTCAAAAAATGACTCAAGTGAATCAGCCTTACTCACAAGAAAATTTAGAAAGTTCTTAAGAAAAGAAGGTAAAGGATTTCTTAAAAGAAGATCTTAGGTAGGAAACTCTTCCAAACCGAAACAATTTGCTAACAAAAATTCTGATAGAATTAGTTGTTACAATTGTAGGAAACCAAGGCATGTTAAACTAGAATGCCCTGATGCTAAGAAGAAGATGAAAAGTAGCGGAAAATAGCTATGAAGAAATCTAGAAGGGGGGGGATGAATAGATTTCCACCAAATTAAAATTTAAACACTTATCAAATTAGAAACCTATGATCATTTTAGAATTCTGAATTATGCACATATTCAAATAAGTGCAGATAGAGGATGTGAGGTGTGAATCTACCAAATATTAGATGGTATCGTGCTGAGTAACAAGCGTGCCTATCAATCATCTAACGTTAAGATGGATCAAACCACAGAGACACAGAGATTTAAGGTGGTTCAAATTACACAACTGTGTATCCTACATCCACCATCCACACACACACACAAAATTGTTTATGTAGCCAGTTCAAACAGATCAAACAACACACACACAATCTGAGATGATCGAAATCTCAAATTAGAACACACATGAAATTGAGTAGAAGGATTGCTCCAATTTCACACTACACATAGAATGATTTGAAGTTAAATGTAGAACTAGTAGAATGACAAGAAATTGTAGAGTATATGAGACTGGTATGAGTTTCCCCTTGTTGTGCTTCCAATTGAAACTTCAGAATTCCAACTTCAGCCTGATGATGTAGCCTTCTGAATCTGAGGATTCAACTTGACTTTAATCATTCACAGCAATTGAATCTCCAATTCTTCAGATCTGGAGCAACATCAATCTTCAGATGAAGCTCCTCTCTAGTCATCGCCTTCTACTTCTAGGAGATGAAAAATTGGTGTGTGGTTCCTCAAAAAGTGTGAGGATCATGGGCATTTATAGTCCCATGTACCCACGTGGTACCTTAGAGTTTGGGGGTACAGAATTCCTGCTCAAAAGTTCTTGGATCAGAATCTGACATGTGTCCAAGAATTCAGGTTCTGAATCATCAGTCGAAGTGTGTCGACACAATTAAGTTGTGTGTCGACACATGATCCTGGCATCCTGTTCTGACAGTACTGGAAGGTAACCTGTGTCGACACATACCTGACTTGTGTCAACACACCTGACTATAATCCAAAAATATGGCTTTCTGGGAACACAGGATGTGTCGACACATGAGGGACCTATGTCGACACCATTGGCTTCTTTTCTTTTGACTGCTTTCTGAGAGCAAGGGATGTGTCGACACATAATGTCCTGTGTTGACACAACTGACCTTTCTTCTTAAATTTCTTTACTAGAATTGAGTTTTGTGTCGACACTCTAACAATGTTGTGTCGACACCACTAACTTCACAACACCTTTTTCTCTGAATTAAACATGAAATATGGTGTTAGATATGACTGATGCAAGGTATATAAACTTGTATGGATCATAGTTAAACAACATTAAAACAAGAGATCCAACAGAAGATTCACCCAAAGTGGAAGAAAAATAAGCCCAAAGCTATGATAGGTACTTGAAGTGAAGAAGAAGAGAATGAGGAAGAGGAAAATTCATAGTATGATAAGGATATGAGCAAAATATGCTTAATGGCTAGGGAAAGCTCTAGTGGTTCAGTAAAATCCAGTGACTTTTTGAATTCATAGTCTGACAGTGATGCTGAAGAATTATCTTATGATGAATTGAAAAATCTTTGTGAACATTTGTGTAAAAGAACCAAGAAGATGAAATATGAAAATAAGACTCTAAAACTTAAAATTCAGTCAAAACAAATCATGTTGGAAAGTTCTCAAACCCTTTCAAAAGAAAATGAAGATTTGAAATCTGAAAATCAAATTTTGAAAAATGAATGTGAAAAGGTAAAGAAGAGACTGAATATCTTAAAAGAGAACAATGAGAAGACTATTCAAAATAATGCTTAGTCGAAATCTGAAATTGAACAATTAAAGAAACAAATTGCCAGATCATAAAGTAAATGAAAAGCTTAATCAACTAGTTGAAGAAAATCATCATTTGAAAAAGAAAATTGAATGCTTATTTTCTGACAGAACATTGAATAATGAATGCAACAGTCTAAAGAAAATGAATGACAAGCTAAAAGTTGAAAAAGAATAATTGACAAATGAACTTGAAATTGTTATGAACAAAAATCAAAATTCTGAAAAGAAAATCTCTAAATTAAACAAGACTGTTGATGGTCTAAAATCTACTTTGTCTAAGTTTGTGCAGGGAACAAACAATATAAATAATCTTCTTGGAATGAAGGTTAATTTTTAAAAGGAAAGTTTAGGATATAACCCAGTGAATAACAATTTTTTAAAAAACAAAATAGAAGCTTCATTTGTCAAAACTACAGTTAACAAGAACTCCATCTTGCCTAATGAAAAAACAGTGAAAGTTCTTGTTTAGAAAAGTGCTCAGAAATAAAAAGAAAAAATGAAGAAAAATAATACAAATAGAAAGAACCATGTGTCTGCTAAAAACTAGAAATAGAAAAAAGGAAAGCAAATAGGTTTCTCAACCTCCTTCATCAACCCAAAGAGCTCAGACAACCTCAAATCCCGCATCATGCCAAGAGCTACCATAGAGTACCACTTCCTCCTAAACCCAGGAACAATTAAAGGCACTCTAGAGGGTTTCAGATGTTCCAACACATGCACCAACGCAAAGGTATGTACCAGTTAAGGAATTCACAAGTCTGCTTCAATTGCAATAAACCTAGTCATCTTGCCAAGCATTATTGGAATAAAAGTCAAAGTTTACATAGAAATGCCAAACCAGCTCAATGCTTTCATTGTTATAAATTTGGTCATATCTCAAGAGACTGTTGGCATAGGTCTGATCATACTGTGCATGCTCACAAGCCCCATGCTCTTAAATTTCATGCTTATACACATAGGAATAAACATCATGCTCATGACAAAAAAGTTCAAAAATTCCATGTGTACATGAACAGAAATTCTGCACAAAAGATTTCTTATGCTCTTCATGTCAAAAATCCAAAAAATGGAAAATACCATGAAAACGTAGGTGCGGAAGCAAGCACACAAAGAACATAGAGAATTATCCTGGTTTTTCCCTTCCAAAAGGAAGTCCTACGTCCAGTCCCCAAGCAAACTCTTAGGATTTCACTAACCAAGGGTACAATACCCCTTAAGGACATACAACACCCTACCCTTGCTGGTCTTCTTCTCTTTCCCAGCAAGAAGGCAGCCCACTTCTTTTACAGGCTTAGAAGCAAACCTGCTGGAACAAACCCCAGTGCAGTTGCACCACCAGACACAAGTTGCTCTTCTTCTCTTTCCAGATAAGAAGGCAATCCACTTCTTTTACAGGTCAAGAAGCCAACCTCCTGGTACAAACCCCAGTGCGGTTCTTCCCTTAACACAAGGGGAATGCTTGCACAGTAATTCATCTCTTCCAACTGAAGAGGAACACTTCTGAACACAGAAGCTAGGCCCTGAAGCCCCTAGATCAAGTTCAAAATAAACAATGAAATGATTAATCTGACACTGAACATAAGAAGGAAAGAGTATACAAGAAAAACATTCTTAGGCAAAACTCCCAGCTCTCTCTCTCTCAAATACATAAAGACACACAGAGAGTGAATGAGGAAGATGGGAGACAGCTTGAATGCTTATGTTCGAATGGGCTTGAGCTCTTCCTTTCTTGCTTTGAGTGTGTATGGAATTAGATGCTCACTGGATGTACACTCTTTGAATGATCTTCATGTTTTTCTCTGAGTTGTACTTCTACTTTTGCTTCTCCTTTATATGAAGTAGCTTGAAAAGATCCGTTGACAGATGGCCATTGGAGTTTCTTGGCGCTCTTCTTCTTCAGCTCTCTTTCTCTTTAAGTCTAATGGCTTTCTTCTTGTGCCTACTGGCTACTTGAAATGGAGGAAGATGTTCCAGCTGGTGTGCATTTCCAAGGATGCGAGCAGCAGGTCCAAGATGTTGACTATGAGAGAAATGAACCTGCAGACTTTAAATGCAAGACAGGTGTTATACAATATATATATATATATATATATATATATATCCATTTTATCACCATATAAATCATAAGAAGACTTGTTATAAAAATGGCAAACCGTAAAACACTTTCTACAAAGGAGCTGTATCCTGTGACTAACCAAGCCACAGACAGATATCTTAGATTATTTTACATGAGAAGATGTGTTTCCAAGAAAGATATCATTTCTGTTCACACGAAAAGTATTAGAAGAGTTATCATGAAAAAGACATCTTTGAATGCATATGTGAAATATTTAATAGACGACAAGAGATTTGAATTTCATATCTTTAAAAGTAGTTTGAAAGATAGTGCATGCCAAGATTTGTTCATAACAAAGAATAATCATAAGGGCAGTTAATATAATTTAATTACAGCCTCAATCAATATGATTATTGCACAGATAATTATCAAGGTATGAAAATAATATATTTGAAATGGCAATAGATAATATGGAGCCAATTGATGTTTAAAAGACAGTTGATGTCCAACAGCAAACAATGTTCAAGAGCAAGACAATTGATATGAAACTTCGACTGTAGAGAAATCGGAGTAAGATCATCAATCGATAAACGACAAGACAATAGATGATGGAAATGGTCAGCAATCGATATTGCACTTCGACTTCTTAAGAGTCGAAGTGGGACTAGTTTAGTCATCAATCGATATCACACTTCGACTTCTTAAGAGTGTAAGGCCCTCAAATTTTGGCCCATTTTAGTTAGATTTTGTCATGTGATGTGTATATACCTTATGCGTATAATTGAGTGTATGTGTGTACATATATGTATAAGTATTTATATATGTACATGTATATATGCATATATTATATACATGATTTTTACTTAACAATTAAGTTATGTACATTGTATGTATAAACCTAGAGTAAGCAAAATTATTGAAATTCTGTGTTCTGGCCGAAAACACATTTGGCGTCAACATGGATTGACGTTAAAGGAGAGCCAGCGTCCACATCGATGGACGATAACCCCAATCAGGCGGCCAAGGACCTAGACGTCAACTTCCCTAGATCTGTTGTGCTTTAGATCTAGAAATGCCCACAATTTCTTCACTCTCTGTTTTAGAAACCGTCGTCCAACGTCTACAACCCCTACCTTATCAAGTGCCCGAACCCTTGACCTTATAAAACCCCTCTCTTCGTTGAGATTGGGTCCTTTTGGCTCTTGAGTCAAAAACCCTAATCTTTTGTGCGAACTTGAGATTTGAAACCCTTTGATCCGGTAATTGGAGGCTCCATCCGGCGTTCTACCACGACTGGAAGAGAGTCTGAACATCAAGGAAGGCTTCCCCGACTCCGATGTACAGCAGGATTCATCACAGAACCCGGATCTGAGAGGTTTTGGAGGCTTCTTGGCACAGGCTGAGGAGAGCTTCTTCGACCCAAATCTTCGTTTGTAGATTTTTGCAAAGGCAAGTAAACCATACCCATTGTCCATACATGTGTCTAGTAGGTCCTAGGTATTTTTCCGGAATTTATTCGTATCCTGGAACCCCATTTTCATCAAGTTTTCTACGTTCAGTCTGTGTTTGCACAGACTGGAACTAGACGGCAACCTTTGCTGCCATTTAGATCGGAGATAAACGGCCACCGATGCTGCCGTTTACCTTGTAGATGGCCACCTGTGTGCCGTTGAGTTCTTCAGGCAGTGGCAGAATGCATGTTTGCCCTATAAAAGCTATTTTTCTGGATTTTCCGACATGAGGATATATGATAAAAATATTATATTGTTAAGTATCTCTAGAAGATCATGTTATGTAATTTTGGTGAATTTTCGTTCACTGTGTTATTTATTAAAATTGTTGAAATGTTACCTTGAAAATGCTTAAATCTTTCTAATTACTGTTAGTGTGGCTCTGTGTTGAGTGGTGATGTCAGAAATTTTCTGTAACATGTACATGTGTATCAGGTTCTGTTATAAAATTTAGGTGAATTTCTGACGACTGTATGAATAATTATATTTTTTGGAATATAAAATAGTGAGCGTGTATTATTTGTTTTAGTTCTCAATAAACTGTATGATGCAGGGTAAATTCCCAGAAATTTTAGAGAATATCATGACTATTAGGTACAAGTTTTAGAATAGATAAATGCATCTATAATACTATGTACCAAGCTTAATTGAGTTCTTGATAAATTATGCAGAATGTTATTTTAATTATCATAAATTGTGTATGACTCCAAAAAATATGAAAATTTGTGTGTGTGTGATGACCGACCTGTAACTAGTCTGTAGAAAAATTTTCATGCTATTTAGATAATAGTGAGTGTCAATTTGGATTTAAACATAGAAAATGATTAATGTGGAGCATGCTTATGATAAATGGGTTATAATTTAATGAATTACAGCATGATTGGGGTTAGTTGTGACCTGTTTAACATTGTAAACAGTAGTATCATTCTAGGTAAACTGAAGCATGTGTACATATGTGGAATTAGAAATTGTGTGTGAAACGGTGTATAAATAATGTGTAACCAATGTGAATTACATAAAACTATGCCATGGGTGACACTGCTACCTTAGAGGGCTGTGGAACTGTACCGTAGTAAAGTCCCTACGGGAAGGTTCTTGTGTATGAAATCCCATAGGCAATTGGGATGAAATCCTGGAGGTGGACAAGTACCACTGGTTAGGGTGGAGAGTGCTTCTCCCGGTTCTACGCAGTTAACCAAGATCTATCACTGTTTTGCCTAGGTGATAGGTATGTGAATGTGATGTGTGTGTCCTTCTAGAGGTGGTTTGGACTATGTGTCATGGCATTTAATGTGAATAATGTGATTGCACATGAGTAAAATGTGAGATTGTGGAATGTGTGGTTGAACATGTGAAATTGTGAAAGTTAATGTGATAGCATGTGAATTAATGAAACTTCATGTGAGAATTATTAAATCCATGTTAAAACAGCAAGCTAATCATGTTTATAATGGTAATAAATGTGTGAAAATGTACATAGAATCCATACTAGGAATATTGTTTTCCTTATATGTAATTCCATGCTTAAATTGTATATGTATTGCAACATGAATGGAACGAGTTTTAAATTGATTTAGCATGGTAAAGAAATGTGTAGAAAACATGTGATAGGTTTTATATTTAATGTGAAGGGAAACATAAAGCATGTGACATGTTCCATAATGTATAGAGGTTTCATGCATAGGTTTTAAAGGATTGTTCAAACCACGTTACATGTAATAATTGTGTTAATCAAAAAGTAAAATATACATATGATGTATGTATGTATAGTGTGCATGGATTTACTTGCTGAGCCTATTAGACTCATTCTTGCTTCGGCGTACAGGTGCAGGTGTCTCTCCTTCTTCCGAAGAGATAGCCAGGAGTGACTCGGAGCGAGAGTAGCACCTTTGTAGACATTAAGCAATTGTACTTTCTTTTCATAAGTATGTAGTCAAGGGCATTATGTAATCGATTTAATTTCCCAATTATGTGATATTTAGTTTCATTCTTGTACTATATGGATTGTGGATAAAATGTGGATGATGGAATAAGATATTTACATTCAGTTCTTTCTTTTCTGTTGTTCTATGTTATGTTTGTGTACATCTCAGCTTATTGTATATGTTGGGTCAATGTCCCACTGTAGCGACGCTCTCTATATCGACGTGGGTTGGTGTAACCGTACCGATATAAGGAGGGTCATTACAGAGATTGGTATCAGAGACCACAAGTTGAGATTGTACGTAAATATATATATGCCATCATCTTCATTATATACTAAGTCTTTATAGATTGTCCACATAGTTAAGAAAATAGTTAGGAATTAGACAGTGTAGTTCCTAATTGTGATTAATCTATTTTGCAGGCTATGGCTTCCCATGGTAGGCGAGGTGCTCATGCCAGAGAGCATGAGCCTAGGCGTGAGGAAAGGGATAAGCAGTAGGCCCCAGCCCCACAGGGACCTACTGTACTTCCTCCACCGCGGCCAGTAGACTATGGGGTGTTCAGGCAAGGCCTGGTGCAGGCTATGCAGACACAGTCCCATACTCAGGCTGCACTCCAGGCTCAGCTGGAGGCTCAGGTTAGAATAATAAATAGAGTAATCTATTTTATTGTTATGTTTCTATATTGCATATATGTTGATTATATTGTTTGTTGTAGCAGGCTCAGGTGCCAGTTCCCCAGGCACATGACCATGGTGGACCTTCCGTCATGGAAAGGTTCAAGAGGATGGCTCCACCCTCTTTTTAGGGGGAGAGCGATCCGTTGCTTGCGGAGAGCTGGATGAGGGAGATCGAAGAGATCTTCTGGGCGATTAGGTGTGCTGAGGCTGACAAGGTCAGCCTGGCCACCTATATGCTACAGGTATGTGTTTGTTGTTTAAACATTTAATTAAATTAAGGTTGGATTGTTTAGATAAGTGCTTATGGAGAATGATTTGGTGTAGGAGAGAGCCGACGTGTGGTGGTCCTCGTTGCTGCGTACCCGATTTGAGGATGGTGCTGTCGAGGTTGCTTGGGACGAGTTCGTAAGGCTCTTTCGGGCCGCGTTTGTCCCCGAGCATATCCAGGATAAGATGGAGCAGGAGTTCCTCACCTTGACTCAGGGCTCCATGACTGTGCTCGAGTACGAGGCCAGGTTTGCTGAGCTATCGAAGCATGCACCTCATATCATTGCTGATGAGCGCAGGAAGACGAAGAAGTTTGTGATGGGCCTTAAGCCATCACTGAGGACGAGGTTGGTGGCGTTTGACCATCATACCCTCGATGAGGCTCTTAGTGTGGCACGTCGGCAGGAAGGTGAGATGGAGCAGTACCTGGAGGAGAAGAAGGCTTCGCAGAAGAGGCCGGCGGCTCCTTTCCAGCGGCAGGATAGGAAGAAGGCGGTGTAGCAGTCACCGCAGCGCCCAGTGGCATCCAGCAGTCATCAGGTAGCTTCTCAGCGTTCCCCTAGTGGCAAGAAGGAGTGTCCTCACTGCGGAAGGACTCATGGTGGTACGGAGTGCTGGAAGATGGCGGGAAAGTGCCTCAAGTGCGGGAGCAGTGAGCATCAGATCCGAGACTGCCCTAGACTTCAGCAGGGAGTCCAGCGACCAGCTCCAACAGCAGTAGCGGCAGCAGCGCCAGCTACAGAACGACCTGGAAGGCCTCGAGCCCAAGCTTGAGTGTTTGTCTTGGCGAGAGCATGTTACCGAAGGTACGGTTCTTTTCATGGGTGTGTACGCTCGGATTTTGTTTGATACGGGTGCTACTCACTCGTTCATTTCCGAGCGGTTTGCTAGTCAATTAGCCTTAGAGTCGGGATTAGAGTCTGAGGAGTTAGAAGTCCCTTTGTCTGTGCACACACCTACGGGTATGGTATCGACTAGGAAGTGTATTCCGTATTTACCGGTGTGCATTGAGGATAGAGTCTTAGAAGGGTGTTTCTTCTTGCTAAAGATGAAGGACTATGATGCTATTCTTGGTCTGGATTGGCTAGAGGAGCACTATGCATTAGTGGATTGTCGTGGGAAGAAGATTGTTTTCCGTATTCCTGGTGAGGATGAGTTTTCACATCCATTGCCAAGGAACCTTGTGAGAAAGTTTGTTATCTCCGCCATGAAGGCGATGAGGATGGTAGGAAAGGGTTGTGACGCTTTTCTTGCCAACGTGGTATTAGTACCAAAGGCTGATGAGTCACCTTCTCTTGAGGAGATAGATGTAGTGCGGGAGTTCTCAGACGTATTTCCCGATGATTTGTCTGGATTGCCACTAATTAGAGAGATAGAGTTTACCCTAGAGTTGCTTCCAGGAACCTCTCCTATCTCGAAGGCTCCTTATCGGATGGCACCTGCGGAGTTAACAGAGCTAAGGAAGCAGTTGCAAGATTTGCTAGATAAGGAATTTATTCGCCCTAGTGTTTCTCCTTGGGGCGCACCTTTCTTATTCGTAAAGAAGAAGGACGGTTCACTCAGGTTGTGCATTGATTATAGAAAGCTCAACCAGGTGACTGTAAAGAACAGGTGTCCCTTACTGCGGATCGATGATCTATTTGACCAGTTGCAGAACGCATCGGTCTTTTCTAAGATTGATTTACGGTCTAGCTATCATCAGTTGAGGATTAGGAGTGAGGATGTGTCCAAGACGGCCTTTAGGACCCGTTATGGACATTATGAGTTTTTAGTTCTTCCGTTTGGTCTAACCAACGCCCCTGCAGCGTTCATGGATCTCATGAATAGGGTGTTTAGGCCTTATTTAGATAGTTTTGTTGTGGTTTTCATCGATGATGTGTTGGTCTATTCTCCGGATGAGGCCACACACCGTCAGCATTTAAGAGTAGTATTAGAAGTTCTCCGAGAGCACAAGCTGTATGCAAAATTCAGCAAGTGTGATTTCTGGATGCGCGAGGTTCATTTCCTTGGGCATGTTATCTCCGGTGCTGGAGTAGCAGTTGATCCAGCAAAGCTCCAGGCTATATTGGATTGGGAGATTCCTAGGACCCCATCGGAGATTCGGAGTTTTCTTGGCTTGGCGGGTTATTATCGGCGATTTATTGAGGGGTTTGCATCCATCGCCGCTCCATTGACTAAGCTAACCAGGAAGGGTGTGAAGTTTGTATGGTCCAAGGAGTGTGAGAGTAGCTTTCAACTATTGAAGGCTAAGCTTACTTCCGCTCTGATATTAGTTTTACCTAGTGGTGATGAGAGTTTTGTCATCTATACAGATGCATCTCGGATTGGCCTTGACTGTGTATTGATGCATCAAGGAAGGGTAGTAGCGTATGCTTCTCGCCAATTGAAGGAGCATGAGCGTAACTATCCGACTCATGATTTGGAGCTTGCGGCAGTAGTTCATGCACTAAAGATCTGGAGACACTATCTTTATGGTGTCAGATTTGAGGTGTTCACTGACCACAAGAGCTTGAGGTATCTTTTCTCCCAAAAGGAATTAAACCTGAGGCAGAGAAGATGGATTGAGTTCCTCAAGGACTATGACTTTAACCTTCAATATCATTCTGGAAAGGCGAATGTCGTAGCGGATGCTCTTAGCAGGAAGAGGTCGTCACTCCAGCAGGATTGGAAGATGTTGGAGGATGCTGCGTGTGCGATGACTGGGTTAGAGCCATTATGTCAGGCTTTCGTGTCTCAGTTGTCCATTCGGTCTACAGTCCTAGATGAGGTGATCGAGCAGCAAAAGCCCGACCCTAGACTCCAAGAGTTAGTGGAAAAGGCAGGCATTGCTCGTGATGAGGATGGAGTGATTAGATTTCATCATCGAGTCTGTGTTTTGGATATAATGGATGTTTGTGAGCATGTATTAGCAGAGGTGCATAGGTCTAGAATTCTCTATTCATCCGGGTAACACTAAGATGTACCAGGATTTAAAGAGATCATTTTGGTGGTCTGGCATGAAGAAGGATGTGGCAGAGTATGTGTCTAGGTATTTAGTATGCCAGCAACTGAAGGCTAAGCGACAGCGACCATCTGGTCTTATGCAAAAGATGGAAATCCCAGTATGGAAGTGGGAAGCTATCACTATGGATTTTGTAATGGGTTTGCCCAGATCAAGGCAGGGCAATGACTCGATATGGGTAGTAGTAGATAGATTCTCCAAGACTGCGCATTTCTTACCTATGAAGAAGAAGCAGTCGGTTGAGAGCTTAGCTAGATTGTATGTCGGTAGCATTATTAGATTGCATGGTGTGCCAAAGTCGATCATTTCGGATTGAGATCCGAGATTTACTTCGAGGTTGTGGAAGGGTCTTCAGGATGCTTTAGGTTCTGAACTAAAGCTTAGTTCAATGTTCCATCCTCAGACTAATGGATAGTCCGAGAGGACTATCCAGACGCTCAAGGATATGTTGAGAGCGTGTGTGATGGATTGGAAGGATGATTGGGAGCATCATTTACCTCTTGTAGAGTTCGCATATAACAACAGTTTTCATGCGAGTATCGGTATGGCTCCATTTGAGGCGTTGTATGGTAGGCCTTGCAGATCTCCTTTATGTTGGGAGGAGACTGGCGATAGGCAGTTGATCGGTCCAGAGTTGGTTCAGGAGACTTCGGATAAGATCCAACTTATTAGGAAGAGGCTTTTTGCGGCACAGGATAGGCAGAAGAGTTATGCCGACAACAGGAGGAAGGATTTAGAGTTCGAGGTAGGTGAGCATGTCTTTTTGAAGATATCGCCTACTCGAGGTGTAGTTAGATTTGGCAGGCATAGTAGATTAAGTCCTAGATTCATTGGCCCGTATGAGATTCTCATACGAATGGGTAACGTGGCATATGAGCTAGCTTTACCTCCGGCTTTGGCTAGTGTTCATCCTGTTTTCCACGTATCTATGCTCAAGAGGTATGTTCGAGATCCATCTCATGTGATTACTCACGAGCCAGTGGAGATCCAGCCAGATCTATCTTATGTGGAGCAACCGGTAGCTATTCTTGATCGGAAGGTCCAGCATCTCCGGAACAAGAGCATTGTGTCGGTGAATGTATTATGGCGCAACTTCTCAAGAGAGGAGGCTACTTGGGAGCTTGAGGATGCAATGAAGAAGAAGTATCCTCAGTTGTTTGAGTAGTGTCAGTCTAACTTCGAGGACGAAGTTTCATTAAGAGGGAGAGGGTGTAAGGCCCTCAAATTTTGGCCCATTTTAGTTAGATTTTGTCATGTGATGTGTATATACCTTATGCGTATAATTGAGTGTATGTGTGTACATATATGTATAAGTATTTATATATGTACATGTATATATGCATATATTATATACATGATGTTTTACTTAATAATTAAGTTATGTACATTGTATGTATAAACCTAGAGTAAGCAAAATTATTGAAATTATGTGTTCTGGTCGAAAACCCATTTGGCGTCAACATGGATTGACGTTAAAGGAGATCCAGCGTCCACATCGATGGACGCTAACCCCAGTCAGGCGGCCAAGGATTTGGACGTCAACTTCCCCAGATCTGCTGCACTTCAGATCCGGAAACGCCCACGATTTCTTCGCTCTCTATTTTAGAAACCATCGTCCAACGGCTACAACCCCTACCTTATCAAGTCCCCGAACCCTTGACCTTATAAAACCCCTCTCTTCGTTGAGATTGGGTCCTTTTGGCTCTTGAGTCAAAAACCCTAATCTTCTGTGCAAACTTGAGATTTGAAACCCTTTGATCTGGCAATTGGAGGCTTCATCCGGCATTCTACCACGACTGGAAGAGAATCTGAACATCAAGGAAGGCTTCCCCGACTCCAATGTGCAGCAAGATTCATCACAGAACCCAGGTCTGAGAGGTTTTGGAGGCTTCTTGGCACAGGCCGTGGAGAGTTTCTTTGACCCAAATCTTCATCTATATATTTTTGCAAAGGCAAGTAAACCATACCCATTGTCCATACATGCGTCTAGTAGGTCCTAGGTATTTTTCCAGAATTTATTCGTGCCCTGGAACACCATTTTCTTCAAGTTTTCTGCATCCAGTCTGTGTTTGCACAGACTAGAACTAGACGGCAACATTTGCTGCCATTTAGATCGGAGATAAACGGCCACCGATGCTGCCGTTTACCTTGTAGACGGCCACCTATATGCCGTTGAGTTCTTTAGGCAGTGGCAGAATGCCTGTTTGCCCTATAAAAGCTATTTTTCTGGATTTTCTAACATGGGGATATATGGTAAAAATATTATATTGTTAAGTATCTCTAAGAGATCATGTTATGTAATTTTGGTGAATTTTCGTTCACTGTGTTATTTATTAAAATTGTTGAAATGTTACCTTGAAAATGCTTAAATCTTACTAATTACTATTAGTGTAGCTCTGTGTTGAGTGGCGATGTCAAAAATTTTTTGTAACATGTACATGTTTATCAGGTTCTGTTATAAAATTTAGGCAAATTTCTGACGACTGTATGAATAATTATATTTTTTGGAATATAAAATAGTGAGCATGTATTATATGTTTTAGTTCTCAATAAACTGTATGATGCAGGGTAAATTCTCAAAAATTTTAGAGAATATCATGACTGTTAGATACAAGTTTTAGAATAGATAAATGCATCTATAATACTGTGTACCAAGCTTAATTGAGTTCTTGATAAATTATGCATAATGTTATTTTGATTATCATAAATTATACATGACTCCAAAAAATATGAAAAATTGTGTGTGTGATGATCGACTGTAATCAGTCTGTAGAAAAATTTTCATGCTGTTTGGATAACAGTGAATGTCAATTTGGATTTAAACATAGAAAATGATTAATGTGGAGCATGCTTAGATAAATGGGTTATAATTTAATGAACTACAACATGATTGGGGTTAGTTGTGACCTGTTTAACATTGTAAATAGTAGTATCATGCTAGGTAAACTGAAGCATGTGTACATATGTGGAATTAGAAATTGTGTGTGAAACGGTGTATAAATAATGTGTAACCAATGTGAATTACATAAAACTATGCCATGGGTGACACTGCTACCTTAGAGGGTTGTGGAACTGTACCGTAGTAAAGTCCCTACGGGAAGGTTCTTGTGTATGAAATCCCATAGGCAATTGGGATGAAATCCTGGAGGTGGACAAGTACCACTAGTTAGGGTGGAGAGTGCTTCTCCCGGTTCTGCACAGTTAACCAAGATCTATCATTGTTTTATCTAGGTGATAGGTATGTGAATGTGATGTGTGTGTCCTTCTAGAGGTGGTTTAGACTATGTGTCATGGCATTTAATATGAATAATGTGATTGTACATGAGTAAAATGTGAGATTGTAGAATGTGTGGTTGAACATGTGAAATTGTGAAAGTTAATGTGATAGCATGTGAATTAATGAAACTTCATGTGAGAATTATTAAATCCATGTTAAAACAGCAAGCAAATCATGTTTATAATGGTATTAAATGTGTGAAAATGTACATAGAATCCATGCTAGGAATATTGTTTTCCTTATATGTAATTCCATGCTTAAATTGTATATGTATTGCAACATGAATGGAACGAGTTTTAAATTGATTTAGCATGGTAAAGAAAAGTGTAGAGAGCATGTGATAGATTTTATATTTAATGTGAAGGGAAACATAAAGCATGTGACATGTTCCATAATGTATAGAGGTTTCATGCATAGGTTTTAAAGGATTGTTCAAAGCACGTTACATGTAATAATTGTGTTAATCGAAAAGTAAAATGTACATATGATGTATGTATGTATAGTGTGCATGGATTTACTTGCTGAGTCTATTAGACTCATTCTTGCTTCGGCGTACAGGTGCAGGTGTCTCTCCTTCTTCCGAAGAGATAGCCAGGAGTGACTCGGAGCGAGAGTAGCACCTTTGTGGAAATTACGCAATTGTACTTTCTTTTCATAAGTATGTAGTCAAGGGCATTATGTAATTCAATCGTAGACAATGTAAATTGATTTAATTTCCCAGTTATGTGATATTTAGTTTCATTCTTGTACTATATGGACTGTGGATAAAATGTGGATGATGAAATAAGATATTTACATTCGGTTCTTTCTTTTCCGCTGTTCTATGTTATATTTGTGTACATCTCAGCTTATTGTATATGTTGGGTCAATGTCCTACTGTAGCGATGCTCTCTATATCGATGTGGGTTGGTGTAACCGTACCGGTATAAGGAGGGTCGTTACAAAGAGTCAGAGTGGGACCGGTTGTTCAACAATCGATATATAACTTCGACTTCTAGGAAGTCGGAGTAAGACCAACAATCGATGTAAAAAGTTCAGCAATTGATATAAAACTTCGACTTCTTGGAAGTCGGAGTAAGACCAGCAATCAATATAAATGTTTAGCAATCGATATGTATAACTTCGACTTTGATTGAAACTATGAGAAAGTTGTTAGTGATGTAAATCATTAACTTATGAATGAAAACTTTACATGACAACAAAGGCTTACAGGAAATTTGAACTCTATCTAATGGACTTAGAAATTTGGAATACTTACAATGGTGATCCTTGAAGTATTACTTATTTCCTTTGAGTTTCCTATTGACAGACTTGACTAAAATGATATTAAGGTAAAAACACATTAAATATTCTGAAATGTAGAAATATTCTGATAAGTTTTGTTATCACCAAAATATATAGTCATGGAGATAAAGGAGTCAACAAAACAGATATAGAAATTCCAAATGATTTGTTTATTAAAGATTCATGTAATCCAATTGTAGCAATTGCAGAAAGTATGTATCCTTATTTGTTGGAGAATTTAAGTGACCCAATCTATCTTCAAGATAGAGCTTTCCTTACTCCAACACATGATCTTATTTAGAGTATTAATGAGTACATGTTTTCTTTAGTTCCAGGTGAAGAAAAAGTATATCTGAGTTTTGATACCGTTTGTAAGGCTGACTATTATGCTCAAAGTCAAGATGATCTTTATACTTCATACTTCTTAAATAGTCTTAAATTTTCTAGAATTCCAAATCATATACTAAAGTTGAAGATTGGTGTTCCGGTCATGTTACTTAGAAATATTGATCAAAGAGTTAGGTTGTGCAATGGGATGAGATTGAGAATCTTGAACTTGAGAAATCATGTTATAGAAGCTCAAGTCATCTCTGACAACAAAATTGGGCAGAAAGTTTTCATTGCTCGAATTATACTCACACCTTCGCAAAAAAAATGGTCATTCAAACGTCAAAGAAGACAATATCCTTTAACTGTTTGCTTTGCTATGACTATAAATAAAAGTCAAGGACAATCACTTTCACATGTCGGTCTCTATCTTCCAAGACTAGTTTTCAGTCATGGTCAATTATATGTTGTTGTTCCAAGAGTAAGGAGTAGAAAAGGTTTGAAAACTTTGTTGAATGGAAAGTAAGAAGGAATAAAAAATACTACAACTAATGCTATGTATAAGGAAATATTCCAAAACTTGACATAGGTTGTTATTGTGCTACAATATATTGCATGTGTGTTTTAAGCTAAATTTGTTTCTATTATACATATAATCTAAAATGAAATTAATCATTTTAGTATCTTATAGATTATGGCACCCAACTTTGATTTTATTGATGAAATCAATCCATTTAAAGAGACATGGAAAATTAAAGTGAAAATAACAACTTTGTGGAGTACTTACAAGTTCAACAATCCTGAAGATATTTTTAACATCGATATGATTTTAGTCGATGAAAAGGTAATTTTTATAGATTTTAAATATATTATCTTAATTCACTTAGTGATTTAGTGTACTAATATGTTTTATCAATAGGGTGGAAAGATCGAAGCAACAATAAAGAAGTCCCTCATGAACAAAATCAAATCTCAATTACAAGAAGGCAATGTTCACATAATTACAAATTTTGGAGTTGGAGAGAATAGTGGGAGTTATAAGCCTACTCACCATGCTTTCATAATTAACTTTTTTTTCTTCACATCTTTTAAAGAATGTCATGACATTCTAATGTCTACTCAAACATTCAATTTTGTCACATTTGAAGACATCATCTCAACACGTGTTGATGGCACATACTTGATTAGTAAGTAAGTTAACTTATTTATTATATGTTTTTTTTATAATTTTAATTGATATATACGACAGATGTGATTGGAGAGCTGACGGGCATGGGAGATATTGAAGAATGGGGAAATAATGAAAATAAAGTAAAAAGATTGACATTTGAATCAGAAGACGATGGGTAAGTTTTTTAATTAAATTATTAATAAAAAATTTCAAAGATAATAGTTTAGAGATATTCATCATTTAGGTTGCAGATTTTTTTTTTTACTTTATAATTTGTAGCAAAAAAAATTATCTTGCACGGTATGGGGAAATTTCACAGACCAAGTTGCAAAAGATGTAGTATGTGATGTTCAACCACCATTTGTCATAATCATAAATTTAGCGAGGATTAAATTGTGGAAAGGTGTTTAACTTGGCTCATGAGAAATGTTTCTTCGAGCTTTTATATTTTATAAATATTAATGTTTCTTTTTTATTAGGCATTGACACTGTGTCGAACTCATTGTACACAACCAGAATATTATGTGACAAAACTTAAATGAAATCGTTGATTTCAAAAGTAGGTAGAAAAATTTCCTTGCAATATAAAACTTCTTTGCATACTAAACTTATACATTGTTGATGATGTCATTCTATATCATGTATAATTTATTTTTATATTTTAAGTGTAAGGCAAAAAATTTAAGATTGATAAAAGCGCATTGCAAGTTAGCCAGTGTGTCACATTGGCATCATTTGTAAGAATTGAAACAGAATATAACTGGTTTTACAATTCATGTAACAAATGTACAAAGAAAGTAAAATCAGAGGTTGGAAAGTTTTGGTGTGAACGTTGCTCGAATTTTGTAAAATTTGTTGTTCCAAGATATTATTTATATTTTTTAATTGCGTTGACTATGTATTTAATAAATTGTTGTATATCATAAGTTTTGTTTCTCTTCTAATATTTGACAGATTCAAAGTTCAACTTAGAACTATCGATCATACAGGAAGTACTTCATTTGTGTTATTTAATCAAGAGGTCAATCAAATTCTAAACCAAATAGTACCAAATTTGCGTGAAAAATGATAAAGGTAAGTTATTAGGACAAATTTAATTATATATTATACATATACAAATTTATAACTAAATGTACATTCTTTACAAGATGGAGATAGCGATTCATTCCCTGAAGAATTAAATAAATTTTTTCAAAAAAAATTATCTTCAAAATATAAATTTCATATTATAACATGGCTCTGATACCACAAAATTGTAACGCCCCGAAGTGGAATACAGTTAAGTAAATAGTATAGAACGTAAAATAGACATCAAACCATTGCATAAATTGAAATAATGCCCAAAGAACCAACTTTATTGATAATTTCGTCATTTACTATTACATCCACTAATACAGAGCCAAACTATGGGCCCATAGTACTTATTCAAATAAAAAACAAACTAACTATCTGACTAAACACTAAGATGACTGGATAACAGTATGACTAGTCACTCTTGCGCTTGCTCATCCCCATCCTCATGCTTGTGGTGTTCCTCATCAGACTCACCTGAAACATATATAACAAATAGCGCAGGATGAGCGATAATGCCCAGTAGGACTTAACATCTAAAAAATAGGTATGCTTTAAGTGATTAATATTTTGGATAACAGGATAACTAGAGAGAACGATCGAATGAGTAATAGCACATGAACGCAAGAGAACAATAGCACTTTTCAACAGAATATAACACATCTAGCACATTAAAAGAATAGCCATATCATGAGATAGCACGTCACGATAGTACGATAGCACACTAGTCAAGATAGCACTTTGATTGTCTTTAGATTATCGAGATAAATAGCACTTAAGTTGTCATGCCCTGACATTTAGCAGGGGAAAATAAACGTCGAGAGCATGAGCGATGCAAGTGTACGTATCACAGTCAAGTAAATCAGAGTAACAACCAAGTATAACACAACATATGAGACAATAAGATTACCAGCCAAATAATCTTTATTTCATTTCCATCAACTAGTTTAACACCTTACATAGTCAGAGCCAATAATAGGGCCCAATATTGTATCTCCAGTACATCAGACTTAATAAAAAGGAAACTAACTATTACAGACTTTTCAATACTAATATCCTCGGCTGACTAGCTATACGGACGAGTGTAGTTGAGCAGCTCATCACTCATCCCCGGTCCCTTCATTTTCCAGTTCCTCATATTCATTACCTGAAAATATTAAGAAAAGAAGGTGTGAGCGCACTAGCGTCCAGTAGGATTTACATCTCAAGGTGCGGGCATGCCTTAGGTAGCTAACATGTTAACATTGGCAATACTATCATGCAATGCTCATGACAACAACAATAGTGACAAAACCAAACTATAACATGTACGAGGATGGTTCAATAATGATTCTCATGTAGGACGGAATGATTATCAATGAGATAAATGATAGTTCGATCACTTGACATGTAGGGGAAATTCAACAGAATGTAGCATGTACAATAGATTTCTCAAGTTGAATTCCATAGAATTCCAATGGACAATGACATGTAGGATTCAATAATGATGACATGTACGATAGAAATGGCCATTTAACATATAACAGTCAATTAATCAATCAATCAATCGTTCATTCATTCAATAACAGTGTGGAAATTACCTAGATCAATCTTGCATTCAATTAGTTGATTGTCAGACACCCCAATGGATCATACACTCTCGCGATTTATAAGTATTTCGGGTGCTCCTCCCAGGACCAGACTGGGACCTATTTGCACAGGCATAGTTGTGAACCAAAGTTCCAATAGTTTCTGGTAATTCCATTCATTCATTTATGGCCAACATGATTTTTCAAGTAATGGACAATGATGAACTAATGATCATGTCAATGATGATAGAGAACAATGCAAAGGAACATGATCCAGATTAATTTCAGTAGCATAACGACTTATTCTCATTAGTTCAATCTTTACATTTAATGGCTTGGTTTCAATGTTATCAAATCACTCTCACGAGAAGAAGATAAGAAGAGAGGTGCATTCTATCTTCCGGGTACTTCATTGGTACAACCAACTCGGTCTCCATGAGGGAATCCACTGAGTACAGAGAATTACAGAGGTATTAACGGAAAGGTCGCTAGTCTGCCACTACGGAATGACCGATAGAGAGCTTCCAATCCCCCAAGAAAGGGCTGCCTATATGTGCAAGTGTGTAGTGAACACGTGTCTCAATCCATAATCCATCGGTTTCAAACTTGCGGAAAATAATTAACAATATAGCATGAGATGAACTATACATTTAACTATACATGGTTTGCAACGTTTTATGATAACAATTATCATTTTAGCAAGATAGAACAGTAAGATGAACAAATCACTAGTTGCATGAATAGGTCACATCATTAAAGAGCAATTAGAATAACATTCATTTAGTTATAGCATTTTCATGGGTTGACTACTTTTAAGTCATTGAACAGACCTCATGCATTGACCAGAACCAAGACTAGCAAACCATGAACTCTATACCATGTAAAACAGGTCTCGGGTAGGTCTTGAAATCTACGACAGACATAGTCATCGCTTTTCATAAAATAGTGTATAGTTGGAAACATGCGTATTCTGTAAAGACCTAAATTGCGACGGACTATACTGTCGCCTTCATGATCAAATCACGACGGACCACCTTGTCACGTTAATAACGCGACAGGAAATGTGTCGCCAACATCCTTGAATCACGAAGGTTCGATCCATCGCGTTCAAGAGATACATTCAAAATAATAATATAACAATAGGACAGAACCACGAGTGGGAAAACGATGTAAATCGCGACGTCCTCCTACGTCGCATGCATGTATGACAATGAAACCCACACGGTGCACAGTTTAACGCATCAGAATGGTCACATCATGGTCAAAATCATGACTTACCATGCCTTCGCATTTCAGAGGAATGCGACGGACAAGTACGTCGCGTTCATGCATGCAAGAACGCGACGTCTGGTCCCGTCGCGTTTTGGGTTCTTGCCCGAAAACGCAGAAAACAGACGCATGATGCATGCAACACTTATAACTCCTAATCTAGGGCTCATGGGACAAAAGTGTATACATGAAACTTGTTCGGAACATGGAATAGAAGAGATCTACAGTTTTGGTTTCATGAAAATTTGCCTCAAGATGTGCGAGAAATCAACATGAACATAAAAAGCCTCAGACATGCGCGACTTTGGCAAACACTTAGTACTCAAGATATATTGAATGAAAATCGATGAAATCACTTGCACATGAAAGTAGACTCGATGCTCTACACATTGATATAGGATTTATTTAGATTTGGCCCAAGATCACCTACCTTTTGGGTTGAAGAAGTCACATCCTCCAGAAAGCCCTCGTTCAGACTGCTTGGAGGAGAACGCTTAATACACCCGATCTACTAAATGAAAAATAGGCAAACCAGTGCCATTAGGAGCTAGACTCGACCCTCTTTCCAGGGGTATAAGTCTTGCACGGTTTGGTTAAGGTTTGTCTTACCTTAGGTCGACTCCAAGAAGAGCACTCTGCACAAGTCGATGCAGACGCAGCAGGGAAGAAGGCTCCGAGTTGGGGCATTTTCCTCCACCCTGGTGCTCAAGAATAGCCTCCCACGACCCCAACAATGTGTAAATTTGTCCCCTAGGGTTTCATGACAAGTATATATGCATCTAGCATTTTTTAGAAGTCTCATTGGGTGTAGGAAGGAAGGGTTGCGGTTTTGGTCTCTCACCTTCCATATTTTGATGATTTCTCACCCTATTAGAGTGTGTGAGGCTTTAGGAAACCCTCTAATAAGGCTAGGCACAAAATTGGGTTGCTATGTGTGAGTAATTGACTCAAGTTTTACCCTAATTGCCTCTTTCTAATTTCAGCTTAATTAGGGTTACGAATTTCTGGGTATTTTTCCTGCTCCATTATATTCTTGGGTCAAAAGTGATCCATTGGCCCAATTCTGATAATGGGTCATCAATACATGATGTTGGAAGTCTCTCCAACATGTTTATTTAATTTGTAATCATGTTATATTTTCGTGTTAACGGTTGTCCGACTTAGTTTCCTAATTTGAATAATTAGTCACATTGTGACGTACACTTGGCCAGTCAAATTTTTTGTTGCACAAATTTCTTCATGCAACACTTAGGAATAACATTTGGGGTTAATTTATAATTTTTACATAATTTTCCGATGTGTTTTTTGCACGTACGATAGTGGTACGTATGTTCTACCGTTTCGATAATACAAAAATTATTTATTTCCATTTATTGACAATTTTTAAATCACTGAATTTTCGTGGGTGCTACACCCTCCCCCACTTAAGAAAATTTGGTCCCCAAATTTATACATTAATGGTATAGTATCATATCTGAGAATAGTTCTGGGTGGTTTTTCTTCATTCTTTCCTCCATTTCCCAGGTAGCGTTGGTAACTCCATCTCAACTCCACTGGACCTTCACCATAGGTATGGTATGACTCCGGAGTCGTTGCAACTTCCGATCCAATAGCTTGATCGGTTTCTCCTCATAAGTTAGGTCTTCTCGGATCTCCAAGTCCTCATGGCCAATTACATGGTCGGCATTGAATAGATACTTCCTCAACATGGATATGTGGAAGATGTTGTGTACATTAGCTAGTTGTGGTGGTAGTGCAAGTCTGTAAGCCACCTGACCAACCCTTTAAAGAATTTCAAAAGGGCCGATAAATCTAGGACTTAATTTTCCCTAGATCCCAAATCTTTGGATTCCTCTTGAAGGTGAGACCTTCAAGAAAACATGGTTGCCCACTTGGAATTCCAGCTCTCTCCTCCTTTTGTCTGCATAACTTTTCTGTCTTGACTATGCTATCTTCAGACGTTCCCTGACTATCTAAACTTTTCGGACAGTTGCTTCGATTAAATCGGGTCCAACCCATTGGTTTTCTCCAACCTCCTCCCAACAAAGAGGTGATCTACAACTCTTGCCATATAGAGCTTCGAACGGTGCCATTTTGATACTTGCCTGGTAGCTATTGTTGTATGCAAACTCCATTAAATACAACTGGTCATCCCATCGTCCTCTAAAATCGAGCACAAGAGCACGACGCATGTCCTCCACAATTTGATTGGTCTTTTCGGTTTGTCCATTCGTCTGAGGATGAAAGGTGGTGCTAAAGTTCAATTTGGTGCCCATTGCTGCTGGTAAACCATTCCCGAAGTGTGAGGTGAATCTAGGGTCCCAATCTGATATTATATTAGATGGAACCCCATGCAGTTTAACTATTTGTTTAACATATAGTGCAACCAACACATCCACTGACCATGTGCTCTTAATCGACAAGAAATGAGCCGACTTAGTCAATCGGTCTACTATTACCCATATTGCATCCATACCACCTCTAGTCTTGGGCAATCCCATAATAAAGTCCATCCCGATGCTATCCCACTTCCATTCCGAATTTCTAGTGGTAGCAATCCACCAGCCATTCGGAAATGCTCAGCCTTAACTTTCATGCATGTTAAACAATGTGCCACATGGTCGGCCACATCCCTCTTCATATTCGGCCACCAATATGACCTTTTCAAGTCTTGGTACATCTTCATTGATCCAGGATGAATTGTGTACTTTGACTGATGTGCTTCATTTAACAGCTTCTTCTTGAGTTCCCCATGATCAGGGACACATGTCCTGCCTCGAAACAATAACCTCCCATCAGCTAATAGAGAAAAATCTAGTCTTTGTTCTAGCTTCTCCCTGATCCCAACTAAGAATGGATCCTCTCCTTGTTTCTCCTTAATTTCGGTCAGTAGATCAGACTGTATTTGGATATTGGAAATCATCATTTGTTTCTCCTTCTTTCCCAGGTCTAAATTTAGACTTGCAAATTGTTCCAGTAACTTCCGTTTGCCCAGCATTATACTAGCTAGCATAGCTCCTGGTTCTCTACTTAGAGCGTCTGCCGCTACATTGGCTTTTCTTGGGTGATATTGAATGGAAAAGTCAAAGTCTTTGAGGTACTCTAACCACCTTCTTTGACTCATGTTAAGCTCCTTCTGTGAGAATAAATATTTTAAACTCTTGTGGTCAGAAAATACTTTAAATTATTCCCCATAAATGTAGTGCCTCCATATTTCAAGGCAAACACTACAGCTGCTAACTCCAGGTCATGTTCAGGGTAATTTACCTCGTGGGTCTTCAATTGTCTTGAGGCATAAGCTATTGCCTTTCCTTGTTGCATTAGGACACAACCTAAACCTATTCCGGAAGCATCTGAATAGATTTCAAATCCTCCCTCTTCAGTGGGTAAGACGAGGACAAGAACAGTAGTCAGACACTTCTTCAAGCTATTAAAGCTCTCTTCACATTTATCGGTCCACACAAATGGATTTTCCTTCCGAGTCAGCTTGGTTAGTGGCACTTCGATCTTTGAGAAATCCTTTATAAACCTTCTATAATATCCTTCTAATCCAAGAAAGCTCCTGATCTCTGTGACGCTTGTCGATCTTTCCCATATCAATATAGCCTCCACTTTTGATGGATCAACATCGATACCATCCTTGGTTACCACATGCCCCAAAAAGGATACCTCCTCAAGCCAGAATTCACATTTACTTAGCTTGGTGTACAATTGATTCTCCCTCAGAATTTGTAACGCAATTCTCAAGTGTTCCTCATGCTCTTCCTTTATTTTGGAATAGATCAGTATATCATCAATGAACACTACCACAAATTTATCGAGGTAGGGGCGGGGCGATAAATACTATTCATCAACTGTATAAAAACTACAGGAGCATTTGTTAGTCCAAAAGGCATAACAATGAATTCATAATGCATTTACCAGTTTCGGAAGGCTGTCTTATGTATATCTTCTCCTTTGATCCTCAATTGGTGATAGCCGAATCTGAGATCTATCTTAGAGAAATATTTAGCTTAGGACAGTTGATCAAATAATTCATCAATCCTTGGCAAGGGATATTTATTCTTGATGGTCAACTGGTTCAATTGCCTGTAGTCTATACACAACCTCTGTAACACCCTGGAAATTTAGTAATTGAAAAAATAGAAATAAATTGAAATAAACAATTTTCATATTATCGAAATGGTAGAACTTACGTACCACTATTGTACGTAAGAGAATGCATCGGAAAATTACGTAAAAATTATAAATTAACCCCAAACATTATTCCTAAGCGTTCCACAAAGAAATTCGTGCAACGAAAAATCTAATTGGCCAAGCATACGTCACAATGTGACTAATTACCCAAATTGGGAAACTAAGTCGGAAAATTATTAATGCAGAAATATAACACGACCATAAATTAAATAAACATGTTGGAGAGACTTCCAACATCATGTATTGATAACCATTATCAAAATTGGGCCAATGGATCACTTTTGGCCCAAGAATAAAATTGGAGCAAGAAAAATACCCAAAATTCGTGCCTATAATTATGTGGTAATTGGGAAGGGCAAATTAGGGCTTAAACTAATGCTATTAGCCAAGCATAGTAAGCCAAATTATGGCCAACCATGCTAAGAACCTTCCGATGGTGTAGCTACTTCAATTGGGAGGAGAAATCCCAAATTTTGGAAGGTGCCAAGCAGATTTCGCAGCCACCTTCCTAGTACCATTAGGATATGGAATTAAATCCTAAAACTATAAGAGATTGTCATAAAACGTTTAGGGTAAGTTTGGCATTGAGTTGGGGTCATGAGGAGCAAGCTAGGGCGCAGGAGGAGAGGAGAACGGCTGGTGAAACCGAGGTTCTTCCTCAACCTCGCTCTGCATCGACTGGGCATTTGCATCTCTTAGATCCGTCAAAAGGTAGGTGATCTCGAGCCAAAACTAAACGAAACCTATACCATCTTGTAGTGCTGTATGTCTAGTTTCATATGCAAGTGATTTGCCTAATTTTCATGGTGTATCCGTTGAGTTATAAGTGTTTTCCCTAAGTCGCGCAAGTTTGTCCCGATTCTTGTTCATGCTAGTTTGCACGCCTAAAGAGACCAAATTGATCTAGTCCAAAGGCATAGATCTCTTATTCTTGATGTCCCCTACAAGTTTCATGTTCACCATTTTGGCCCAAGTGCCCTAGATAGAGAGATATAAGCGTTGCAAGAGGATCGCTGCCGATTTTCTGCGTTTTCGGGTTGAGTATTGAATCGCGACTGGTTCAGACAATGCGACTCCATCACCTGGTATCGCGTCGGTCTTGGCAGTCATGATTCACTAAAAGGCGACTGGGCACTCCGTCATGATTAGTCGTCTGACCGGTCAACCGCCTGCATGGAACTGTGTGCTGCATGGTTTTCAGCGCTTGTCTGATTCGCGACGTGGACCCCCATCGCGATTCATCTGGGTTTCCCGCTCAAGCTTTTTCATCCATTTTTATATTAGTATTTTGAACAAATTACATGAATGCGACGAGGTATCCTGTCATGATTCAATCATAAAGGCGACCACATAGGCCGTCGCGATTTGTGTTTTCACAGGTTAGGCTTGTTTCGACCGTTCACAGTGTTATTAAATGCATCGACTGTGTTCGACGCGTATTCCAAAGCCTACCCGAGACCTATTTTTACAGTGTTAAATGTTAGTCTTGCATGACATGTTCTTAAGATGCATTGTGCAGTCTGTCTAATGACCTAAAACCAATCAACCCATTTAAAGACTATAAAGACTTGAATATGATTATTAAGTACGACATGAATTGATTAATCTATGTTCATTTGATTATCATCTTGTGATCTACCTTGATGTGAAATTGTTATAATAAGAATATGATATGAATTTGTGGAGATTGCATGTTAGAATGGACTTGTTTAGTAAGAGCTTTTCATTATATTACTTGTTTATTGCATATGGACTTTCTTTATTTATATGCTTTCCGATGTTTTCCTAATTTGTTCATTCATTGCATACATGACTAGGAAAGTTTCGTGACATGACACTACACGTTTGCACGATTAGGCACACCCCTCTTGGGGAATTGGGAGCTCTCTGCCGGTCATTCCCTATTGGCAGACTAGCGATCTTTTCCCTAAGACCTCTGTAAGTCTCCGTGCTCTATGGATTCCCTCATAGAGACCGAGTTGGTTGTACCATGAAATACCATGGAGATAGAGAGCACTTGTACCACGTATGATATGTCATTAGTCATCCTCTTGTCAATACATTAATGAATTATGAAACATACGATACATCGTTATGTTGTCCAATTGATCTCTTGAGCTATTGTCTTACCTTGACTCTATGAATGATCATGTCTTTATTACAACGAGCTTGTTATTGGAATTCCGTGGCCATAATATGTATATGTTTGATCCGCACAACGTGGGACTTCGGTCCATTTGACTAATGCCTGTGCAATAGGGGCCCTGTCTGGTCCCGGGGAGGAGCGCCCCAACGTACTTATTAACCGCGAGAGTATGGACTTGTGGTGCATGGCATGGTACCGGAATGTGTGCAAGATTTGTGGGAATGTGCCTTCGTTTGATATGATATCATAAGTTTGATATGATATGTCTGATCATGTGAATATGTGATATCTGTGTGAATGTGGCCAATTCCTTTTGATATGATTCTATTCTTGAATTACCTGTCCATTGCATATGAAATTCAGTAATTGATTTGATATAATATTCGTTCTATTCATCTATTTGACTTGTTAGAAATGCATGCATTGTCATCATGTTCATGTTCATATCCTATTTATTTAAAATGTTAATCATGTATATTAGTGCCTGCACATTGAGATGTAAATCTTACTGAGCTAGTTCGCTCACCCTATCATCCTGCCCTTTTCAGGTAGTGATGAGGATCCAGTGGACTCCGATGGGGTAGGGCATGAGTGAAGAGCACCTGTCATACGAGGAGTTGAAAGATTAGGAATAGATATTGAGTAGTTCATGTAATAGTGAAACATTTTCATGAAGTTTATATTTGAATAATGGCCCTTTAGTTGGTCCTAGTGATGTATGGTTTTAATTAGTTGAATGGAATGGAATAAGGAGTATTATTGTTGACATTATTACTGTCTCAAGTACGATGTTACATTTAATTATGACTCTACGTCACTCAACTATGATATTTACATTCGTATCGTTCATGCATCCCGATATTTATTTCGCTGCTAAATGTCGGGGTGTGACAACCTCATCGACCCATCCTTCTTCTTGACAAAGAGAACAGGTGCACCCCATGGTGATGTGGTTGGTCGAATAAATCCTTTCTCTAGCAGTTCCATCAGTTACTCCTTTAACTCCTTCAGTTCCGCGGGGGACATTCTAAATGGTGCCCAAGATACTGGTGCTGCTCCAGGGATCAACTCAATGGTAAAATCCACCTCTCGCTCAGAAGGGATTCCTGGCAAGTCTTCGGGGAATACATCAGCATACTTGCTGACAATATGGATGTCCTCAATCTTGACTTCCTTCTTCATGGTGATAACAACAGCTAGAAAGGCTATAAAACCTTTCCTCATCATCCTCTTGGCTTGTAGTGCAGAAATGAGGGACAGTTTCCTGTGGTTCCTATCTCCCGAGAACACTAGCTTTGGGTGTTGACTAAATGTCACCCAGCTTCTCTTATAGTTGACACTAGCCCCATGTTCAGACAACCAATCTGCTCCTTGGATCACATCATAACCCTTCATGTCCATGCATATTAAATTTGCAGGTAGATTTGAGTTTCAATCAACACTTCTCTAGATGGAAAATGGTTTCTAAGTTTAGCGCCTTGACCAATAGGGGTTGACACAACTATCTCAGATTTCATTGGAACGAGTTTTACAGATAAGGTATCAGCAAAGGTTTGTGATATGAAAGAATGAGTACCTCCCGTATCAAATAGAACAAATGCAGAACGAGATAAAATAGTAAGTGTACCTTCAACCACACCACCTTCCTCCGATGTAGTTGGTTCTTATACCGCCTGTAGTCTACCCTGGCGCTTCTGGCCTCCCTGTGTTGCCTGAGTTTGATTCATCATGCGTGAACAGGCCGAGATCTTGTGAGTCTGGCTACCACAGCGCAAACACCTCCCTAGTGCTTTCCAGCAATCTTCTGACTTGTGAGTAGTCTTGTCACAATGCTTGCATGGTTCCCGGTTAATGGGGGCTTGTTGATAACCTCCATCCTTGAACTTCTTCACCTGCTGGTTTCCAGCTTGGCCCATCGGCCTCTTTGTCCCGACCATAGCTGGTGGCCTCTTTGATATAGTTCCCTGCTCTCTCTTGATCATGCTATTCTTGATGTTCTCCACTATAGCTAGCGAATCCTCCAGTAACAGTGCCTTCCTTACCATCTCTAAATAAGTCTGCAGATCCATCGGTCCCAGTTGTGTGATGTACTAGGGCCTCAGACCGCTCATGAACCTCTTGGCCTTCAACCGCTCAGTTTGGACCAAGTGTGGGGCATACGAGCCAGTTTAGAGAACTGGGCCTCATACTCAGCCATGGACAGACTCCGTTGCTTTAGATTGGCAAACTCTACCACCTTCCGTTCTTATACCCTATCAGAGAAGTACTTGTTGTTGAAGTACTCCTTAAACTGCTCCCATGTTGCCTGGGCATCTCCCAGTGTAGCCTCAATTGACTCCCACTAGGTACGTGCTTCTCTCTCCAGTTGATACGTAGCTAGAGTAACCTTGTTCTCGTCGGTGCATCTCATCACATGGAACGCACGTTCAACTTCCTTGAGCCAGTGCTCAGCTTCATCCGGGTTAGTGCTACCCCCGAACCTAGGTGGGTTCATGCTCTGGAAGTTCCGGTGGAGATCTCCTTGAGCCTCCGCTCTACCCTGAGTAGCTTGTAGTAATGCCCGGGTCAAAGTATTGATCGTCCTTTGTAGGTCTCTTTCACGTGCTGCGGCCATTGCAGTCCTTCAAGATAACCACATCATGTTTATTAGATATTAACTTCATCACAACTTAATTATATCTAAATGACTTAGCCCGTGTTTCTACCCCAATCTCACTATTATTTTGGACAAGTTGACACATGGGGTTTAGTTTTGACTAAACCTAACAATTTACTGTTTTCCTAGAACTTAAGGGAAAGCCTAGGCTCTAATACCAACTATCACGCCCGGACATTTAGCAGCAGAAAATAAACATCGAGAGCGTGAATACAAGTGTACGTATCACAGTCGAGTAAATCAGAGTAACAACCAAGTATAACACAAGATATGAGACAATTAGATTACCAGCCAAATAATCTTTATTTCATTTCCATCAACTGGTTTAACACCTTACATGGTCAGAGCCAATAACAGGGCCCAATATTATATCTCCAGTACATCAAACTCAATAAAAAGGAAACTAACTATTACAGACTCTTCAATACTAATCTCCTTAGCTGACTAGCTATACGGAAGGGTGTAGTTGAGGAGCTCATCACTCGTCCCCGGTCCCTTCATTTTCCAGTTCCTCATATTCATTACCTAAAAATATTAAGAAAAGCAGGTGTGAGCGCATTAGCGCCCAGTAGGATTTACATCTCAAGGTGCGGGCATGCTTTACGTAGCTAACATGTTAACATTAGCAATACTATCATGCAATGCTCATGACAACAACGATAGTGACAAAACCAAACTATAACATGTATGAGGATGGTTCAATAACGATTCTCATGTAGGACAAAATGATTATCAATGAGATAGATGACAGTTCGATCACTTGACATGTAAGGGAAATTCAATAGCATGTAGCATGTACAATAGATTTCTCAAGTTGAATTTCGTAGAATTCCAATGGACAATGACATGTTGGATTCAATAACGATGACATGTATGATAGAATTGGCCATTTAACATATAATAATCAATCAATCATTCAATAACAGGGTGGAAATTACCCAGATCAATCTTGCATTCAATTAGGTGATTTCCAGACACCTCAATGGATCATATACTTTCGCGATTTATAAGTATTTTGGGTGCTCCTCCCAGGACCAGACTGGACCCTATTTGCACAGGCATAGTTGTGAACCAAAGTTCTTATAGTTTTTGGTAATTCCATTCATTCATTTATGGCCAACATGATTTTTCAAGTAATGGACAGTGATGAACTAATGATCATGTCAATGATGATAGAGAACAATGCAAGGGGACATGATCCAGATTAATTTCAGTAGCATAACAGCTTATTCTCATTAGTTCAATCTTTACATTTAATGGCTTGGTTTCAATGTTATCAAATCACTTTCATGGGAAGAAGATAAGAAGAGAGGTACATTCTATCTTCTGGGTACTTCATTGGTACAACCAACTCGGTCTCCATGAGGGAATCCACAGAGTACGAAGAATTATGAAGGTCTTAGAGAAAAGGTCGCTAGTCTGACAGTACGGAATGACCGACAGAGAGCTTCCAATCCCCCAAGAAAGGGCTGCCTATATGTGCAAGTGTGTAGTGAACACGTGTCTCAATCCACAATCCATCAGTTTCAAACTTGCGGAAAACAATTAACATGATAGCATGAGATGAACTATGCATTTAACTATACATGGTTTGCAACGTTTTATGATAACAATTATCATTTTAGCAAGATAGAACAGTAAGATGAACAAATCACTAGTTGCATGAATAGGTCACATCATTAAAGAGCAATTAGAATAACATTCATGTAGTTATAGCTTTTTCATGGGTTGACTACTTTTAAGCCTTTGAACAGACCTCATGCATTGACCAGAACCAAGACTAGCAAACCATGAACTCTATACCATGTAAAATAGGTCTCAGGTAGGTCTTGAAATCCGTGACAGACACAATTGTCACTTTTCATAAAACAGTGTATAGTTGGAAACAGGCGTATTCTGTAAAGACCTAAATCGCGACAGACTATATCGTCGCCTTCATGATCAAATCGCAATGGACCACACTGTCGCGTTAATAATGTGACAGGAAGTGTGTCGCCAACCTCCTTGAATTGTGATGGTTCGATCCGTCATGTTCAAAAGATGCATTCAAAACAATAATATAACAATAGGATAGAACCACGAGCGGGAAAACGATGTAAATCACGACGTCCTCCTACGTTCATGTATGGCACTGAAACCCACACGGCGCATAGTTTAACGCGTCAGAACGGTCACGTTTGTTGCCCGGTTGGCTAACCCAGAGGGGGGGTGAATGGGTCTTTAAATAAAATTTATCTGATAAAAACCTGAGCTCAAACAAACATAAAGAGTTCTTGGAAGGGATTAGTAATGGTTAGTAAAAGCAATAATCACACGATAAAGACAATCACACAACACACAGATTTATCCTGGTTCGGATCTCCTCTCCTTAGGAGTCCTACGTCCAGTCCCTGAGCAATCCTCAGGATTTCACTAACTAGGGTACGGTCCCCCTATGGACAAAAACAACCACCCAGCTCAGCTGGTCTTCCTTCACTCCTGAAGGGAACACAACACCCTGGTACCACCAGGTCTTCCTTCACTCCCGAAGGGAAAAACACCACCCTGGACACCACCAGGTCTTCCTTCACACACGAAGGGAAGAACACAAGAAAATCTTGAAGGAAATACTAGCCCCTAGATCAAGCTTTTACAAAACTCAATCTGAAGCTACAAGCACTGAGAGTCAAAGATCTACACAATGTGGACTCTCTCAGAACTAATCTAGCTCTTCCTTGATTTTTCTTCTCACAGCATGAGGAGCTAGGAGCCAAGATCGAAAGGAGAGAATTTTCTGGCTCTTGTGATCTTCTGAAGACTTGAAAGTGACAGAGTTCTAGACTCTCTTAAATGACAATAAAGCTTCCTTCGTCAAAAAAAAATGTCGTCGTCTTCGGAACTTTGTCTTGTATTTATATCTCCAATTTGAATGAGGACAAAGAGATGACCGTTGTCTCACAGCTTTAGTGAACGTTAGACTGAAGGATTTGAGGAAGCTTCCTGTCGACAGTCTTTTGTTCTTTGGAGCACGCAAAGTGATGAGATCTTCTGAGTTGGCTTGTAGTTCTTTCTGTGTCAGATGTTGTAGGATAGTGTATCCTTAAGGTTCTACAAGGTTGAGCTTTAATGGTAGACAGCTATACTATCTCCAGATGTCACTCAACGTTAGAGCAGATAGACACAAATATGGTAGTAACAGTTTATCGTTCTAGAAGATGCATACAGAGGATACACAAGAATGGAAGATATGTTCTGTATCCGTGCAGAGATACGTTCAGTCTTTATTAAATGCATGGCAGTCAAACAGACGAGATGCGACTTTGACTATTCAACGTATCTTAACTCAAGGAAAACAATTAATTAATGGAAACATGACTTATGCAGTCGTTATGAAAGTCTGATAGAATCGTTAAAATCAAGTTGCTGCAGACTCATAAGAAGTCGTTATGATAACTTATGAAATCGTTACCACAACCAAGTCGTTCTATAACAGATGATATAAGAAATCGTTATGAAACACTTATCAAGTCGTTATGAGATGCAAGTCGTTGAAACTCTCTAAAGAAATCGTTACGATGACTTACAGAATCGTTATGACGAACAAGTCGTTATAACTCTCGAAAGAAATCGTTACGATGACTTACAGAATCGTTATGACGAGCAAGTCGTTATAACTCTCTAAAGAAATCGTTATGATGACTTACATAATCGTTATGACGAGCAAGTCGTTATAACTCTCTAAAGAAATCGTTACGATGACTTACAGAATCGTTATGACAAGCAAGTCGTTATAACTTCTGAAGGAGTCGTTACGATAACTTACAGAGTCGTTATAATGAGCAAGTCGTTATAACTTCTGAAGGAGTCGTTACGATAACTTACAGAGTCGTTATAATGAGCAAGTCGTTATAACTTCTGAAGGAGTCGTTACGATAACTTACAGAGTCGTTATAATGAGCAAGTCGTTATAACTTCTGAAGGAGTCGTTACGATAACTTACAGAGTCGTTATAATATCGACTTGATTGACACAGCAAGGTTATTCAGTAAATCGTTGAAGTTGAGAGGAAATCGTTACAGCTAATGAAGGAATCGTTATGGCTCTCTTGAGAAATGATGTATGTAAGTACTTACCACAAATGCTTGACTTTCTTTGTGCTTAAGGCTAAAATAAAACAGGGTTAGAAAACTTTTGACAGGTTTTGTTTATCACCAAAATAAGCATGTAATTAATTTAAAAGTATATGGGGATGGACTGTTCATCAATCTCCCCCTTTTTGGTGATGACAAAACTATGATCATCATTTGAGTAGAACTTAACAGTAAAGAGGAATTAAGGTACTTAAATCATGATTCAAGAATGTGTCAGACACATGTAGGTTAAACATTCTCCCCCTTTTTGTCATTAAGCAAAAAGCAATAGGAACGAGACAAAGAAGAAGAGACAATGAGGAGAAAGAGCACAATCCATTCATTAAGGTTGAGGAGGTACAGGCAAATAAAAAGCAGGAGAGAGAAGGGAGGCATAATGAGAAATAGCTTCCCAGGCCTGCTCTTCCTGACGCTTGAAGAATTGCCTAAAGGCACCACTCTCAATGGAGAAGGTTGGTCCCATGGTGGGAGCCATCTTGGATAGATAGATGCTGCGCTGCTTGGTAAGAAACAGGTCATACTCATCGGGATCCATGGAGGAGCAGAGGATGAGTGTTTTACCAAAACTTGCACAGGCAAGAAATTGATCCATGGTGACAGGGTAGAATATCTGTTTCTCCTTGAGTTCCTGGCGAAGAGCTAAAAACACCTTGTACCTTTCAGCCCAAACTTTGTAGGGATCAAGGACCAGATGGATTGAGTTCATATCCAAGAAGGTGGCAGGAGAGACAGGAGCTTTTCCTTCCCTGGCCTGAGCAGCATTCAGATGAGTAAGCTGTTGTGCTGACAGGGAGTAAAGCTTGGACCAATCGGAGGCATTCAGCCTTTCACATTCTGAGAGGAGAGGGGCAAGAACATCAGATTTGACAAACCCTCTATGATATTCCCGGAAGAGAAATCTAGGAAAACCAACTTGAAGGCCTTTCTGAATCTTGATTCTGCCCATGACTCTAGCAAAGCGCTCAAAAATGATTGAGCCAATGAAGATTCCATGATCAAGAAATGAATCTGAGGCAGGAAAATTTCTTCAGGTAAATGAAGAGTTGCAAAATCTACTCTGATTTCCTCAGACTGCTCAGAGTGGGTAAGGACCTTGATGGCTCTCTTGAACTGGCTAAGCTGAACTTCAGGCAATCTATTGAGATACCTGTAGTTGTTGAACATTTGGAAATGCCTGACCAGCTTGATGAGCTTCTGAATAGCAGGGGCCCAGGTGTTCTGGTGGTGAAACTTGAACCACTCAGAAAGGGTCAAGGAGTGATCCCTGGGAGGAAACCTTGCTGCCTTAGCCTGAAGAAAGCGATTGTACAAATCTTTATGAGATTTAGCCCATTGCTCCTCAGTTTTGGAGTGGGCTGAGGAGAAGATTTTGGATTTTTCGGCTTTAGACAGAGGAGTATAGGGAAGAATGACATCTAAATGGTCAGAGAGGTTAAGAAAAGGAAGATTGTGAAGAGTGGCAAAGACAACCTTTTGAAGATATTCTTTGTACAGTGAGGTATGCTTGTGGGTGACTGTAAGAGAAAACCACAAGGGAGGGTAAAGAGGACAGGTGGAGGAAGAAAGTTTGCGTTTCTTTGAGACAGTACTGGAAGAGTCTGTCTTGGAAAGGTGGTCTCTTACCTTTAGCACAGACCTAAGGATAACCTCTTCAAACTCATCCTTAATTTTATCAAGAAAGGGAGAGTCGATTTGGACATTCGTAGGAATAATAGTGATAAAGGAGGGAGGTGCAGGGGGGTTTAGAAATGCATCAGAATTGAGAGATCCTACTTCTGGAAGTGAAGATGTACCAGAAGAGGATGAGGCTCCAGCTGAGGATGCTGGAGGGGCCTCAAATTCTTGAGAAGAAGAAAGATGAGAAGTAGAAGAAACAGGAGAGGATGTGATGGGATGAGGAGGAAAAGGTGTGGGAGAGGAAATGGGCCTGGATCTAGGCTTTTTGAAGGGAGGTGGAGCAGGTGGAGCTGTGGAGTTAGTGGGTGGAGAAGGAGGAATGGGAGTGTTGGTAGAAGTGGGAGCAATGGGTGGAAGATCTGAAACCACTTCTTCAGGTAAGGAGGGCAAGGGATCCAACACTGCCGGCCCTGGTGGCCCTGATTCCATTACAACTGGCCCTGATGGCCCTGAATCTTCAGCTGGCCCTGATGGCCCTGACTCTGCAGCTAGCCCTGATGGCCCTGACTCTTCAGCTGGCCCTGATGGCCTTGACTCTTCAGCTGGCCCTTCTGCTGGGGCTTCGGCTGCTGCTGCTGACTGCCCAGAGGGCTCAGGTACACTTGAGTGAGGCTCCTGAGCTGCTGGAGGAGCAGGAGCTTGAGCTCCAACTGCCTGAAGGATGTCAGAGAGCATATTCTTCATGGTCCCCATTTCCTGATGGAACCATGTCATGGCAGAGCGAATCTGAGCCAATTCCTTGCGGGCTGAAGCTTGGCTTAGAAAGATGGAATTCACATCAGACTGAAGTGAGCAAAGCAGCTCACCCTGAACATCCAACCTCTCAATCACAGGTTTTAAATTGATGACAATCTTTTGCTTGACCTGTCTTTCAAATGGTGCATCAGCTAAAAGGGGTACTTCAGGAGCTATATCTTTCTCTTTGCCCTTTGTAGCTGGAGGAGGTGGATCATTATCCTCATCAGAACTTGATGAACTAGCTGTCTCCCCTTCTCTGGCATCCAAATTTTCAGACTCTCTCTGGTCTTCCTCCTGATCTCTGGTGGCTGGAGGTGCAACATCTGGTGTCTCTTGGGATTGCTCCCCCTCAAGTGGAGCATCTTCTGCAACGGCACCAGTCTCCCCCTGACCGGGAGCATCCATTTCCATCGAATCATCCTGAGGATTTTGCTGCTCCTCTTCCACTGGACCTTCTTCAAAGATGTGGCCTGATGCCACAGACTCTTCCATAACAGGCAAGATGTCTTCTGGGAGAATGTCTTCAATTCTCCTTTCAGTATGAAGCACAACTGGATCTGCTGCTGCTGGCCTGTCTTCTTCTGCCCTCACTGCTGCTGCTGCCTCTGATTGATTTATGGCCATAGATGGCCCTTCCTGCTCTGTTTCTACAAGGACTGGAACAGAACCTGATTCCAGTGGCAATTCGGGCATCACAGGATCTGCCTCCAACTGGGATTGAGCAACTGAAGGCTCACCAATGAGTCCTTCACCTTCTGCAACTGAGGCCTTGAACCAGACCCCATTGACTACTGAAAAGCCACTCTTCTTTAAGTTTCTGGACCTGATAGCTTGGCCCATCTTCTCCACAACTGCCCCTGAGACATCTACACCGAAGTGTCTGAAGATTCTGGTGAGTAAATGGGCATAGGGCAGGGACACATTCAACTTGCTTTTAGTGTCCCAAATCTGCTCCCTGGCAAATTTCATTCTCTCTATCATCACTGCGGCCATATTGATTTCCTCATTTTTAATGGCCCAGTACATCAGGTCGGAGTCAGCCTTAGTGCAAGAGGAGAAGGTTGCACTTCGGGGAACCAAAATCTGACAAACAATGAAGTGAAGGAGGCGGTTGAAAGCACTTAACTGATTGATATCTAGCTTGCCATCCCTCATCTTGAACCCTGGCCCAACAATCCCCAAACCCTTTTCTTGGGTTTCTACAGAATGAATTCCACTGAAACCGGATGTGCTTACTCCAAATAGCATCCTAAGCAGTTCCTGGTCGATTCTGATTAGGGTGCCCTTGACTGAAGAAACGAGGGCCCCATCTTCTTCTGTTCTTAAGCACACAAAGAACGCCTTTACCAAGTCCGGATAACTTACTTCTGAGCAAGTGGTGAGTTCTTTCCACTTCATCTGGTTGATCTTCTCAATGATGCTGCTCATTCCATTCTTCTGCAGATCTGAAACATCTACTTCCTTGTGACCACAGAGCTTTGTCTTCACAAAGGTGAAACGCTCCTCCTGAGCTGGGGTGAGGTATTCGGCGCTGTAGCCACCCACACTGCCGGCAATAGCTGGTGCGGCCATGGATTCAGGTAGGAGAAGGTTTGAAGGGTTGAAGAGGAGGGTGACGAGAAGAAACCCTCAAACGATTTCGCGGGAAGGAGATGGAAGCTTCAAATTTGCAGAGGATAGAGGCAAGAGTCGCTAGGGCATCGGCTCATGCGTCGGGACGAAAGAGGGGAAAAGGTGAATGAGGAAGAGGAATCGTTAACGCATCGATTTAAAGAATATAAATGCTCCAAAAGGTGAGGCGTCAGAAAACGACAAATGAGGTTGACCGCCTTGAAGAACTATGACTTATCGGACGGAACGCTTAAACTGAGACTTTTGAATTGATTTTGCCACAAAAGAGAGAGAGAGAACCTTCTTAAATTCTGAGAATTTTTATACCAGCTTTAAATGAAGATCTTTTCACAAAATACACATGCCTAACTCCCTTCTAAGAGATGTAAATCTCTCTTCAGGTAAGGCCTTTGTGAAAATATCTGCTAGCTGATTGTTTGTATCAATAAACGATATTTCAATATTGCCATTTGCTACATGATCACGAATAAAATGGTATCTGACCTCAATATGTTTGGTCCTGGAGTGCTGAATTGGATTTTTGGTGAGGTTGATAGCGCTGGTGTTGTCACATAGCAGAGGAATTTCTTGATTTTGAGTCCAAAATCCTCAAGCTGTTGCTTTATCCATAAGAGTTGTGTACAGCAACTTCCAGCAGCTACGTACTCGGCTTCAGCTGTAGATAGTGCTACTGAATTTTGTTTCCTTGAGGACCATGAGATTAAACACCCTGCAAGAAATTGACAGCATCCACTGGTGCTTTTTCTATCTACCTTGCATCCAGCATAGTCAGCATCAGAATATCCTACTAAATTTACATCACAGGAGTTTGGATACCATAGTCCTAGATCATGAGTCCTGGCTAAGTATCTAAAAATTCTTTTCACAGAAATTAAATGTGACTCTCTAGGGTCGGCTTGATATCTAGCACACATGCATACACTAAATAATATATCAGGTCTACTTGCGGTTAGATAAAGTAATGAACCTATCATACCTCTGTAGATCTTTTGATCTACCTTCTTACCATCCTTGTCACTGTCCATCCTAGTTGATGTACTCATTGGTGTTGACAGTGGCTTGGTGTTTTCAAATCCAAATTTCTTTAGCAGTTCTCTGGTGTACTTTGCTTGACAGATGTGAGTTCCTTCCTTTCCTTGTTTGATTTGAAGTCCAAGGAAGTAGTTAAGCTCTCCCATCATACTCATCTCAAATTCTCCCTGCATTAGCTTTTCAAAATACTTGCACAAGGATTCATCAGTAGATCCAAAGATGATGTCATCCACATAAATTTGAACCAACAGTATATTTTTGACTTTTGTTTTTATAAAAAGAGTGCTATCTACTTGACCTCTACTGAAACCATGTTTTAGGAGAAAAGAACTAAGTCTTTCATACCAGGCTCTAGGTGCTTGTTTTAAACCATATAGAGCCTTATGCAATTTAAAAACATGATTCGGAAAGTCTGTATCATCAAAACCCGGCGGTTGTTCCACATAAACTTCTTCTTTTATAAAACCGTTTAGAAAGGCAGATTTAACATCCATTTGAAATAACTTTAAATCTAATGCAGAAGCATAAGCAAGTAAAATTCTAATAGCCTCAAGTCTAGCCACTGGTGCATAGGTTTCATCAAAATCTATGCCTTCCTCTTGACAATAGCCTTGAGCCACCAGTCTGGCCTTGTTTCTTAGAATTACACCAGATTCATCCAATTTGTTTCTGAACACCCATTTAGTGCCGATCACAGGATGGTCTGATGGTCTAGGAACAAGTGACCATACTTGGTTTCTCTTGAATTGATTTAATTCATCTTGCATTGCTATTATCCAAGATTCATCAGTTAAGGCTTCATTGACTGTCTTAGGCTCTAATTGAGATACAAAAGCAAGGTAATCACAAGGAATCAAGTTACCTCTTGTTCTTACCCCTACCGATGGATCACCAATGATGTTTTCAGGTGGGTGATCTTTCTTGTATCTCCATTCCTTTGGAAGAGTTTCATGAGAAATTTCTTCTTGTTGCATTTCTTCCAGAGGCGGATCATCCTTGTCTTCAAGTGATGTGTCTTTCAGTTTATTGGACAGTTCATCTGCATCATCATTATCACTTTCTACTTCCTTTCTCAAGGAGGGGTTAGTTTCATCAAAAATAATGTGTACAGACTGTTCAATCAATAAGGTACGTTTATTAAACACTCTATAGCCTTTGGGTTTAGAGGTGTACCCCATGAAGATGCCTTCATCTGATTTGGCATCCAACTTACCAATATCCCTTTTTCCGTTGTTGTGAATAAAGCAAGGACATCCAAAGGTTCTGAAATGGCTGATCTTTGGCTTCTTCCCTTTAAACAGCTCATATGCAGTCTTCTTCAGGATTGGCCTGATCATGACTCTGTTGACAATGTAGCTGGCTGTGTTGACTGCTTCTGCCCAGAAATATCTTGGTAACTCATATTCACAAAGCATGGTTCTTGCCATATCCAAGAGAGTTCGGTTCTTCCGTTCGGCTATACCATTTTGCTGTGGTGTCCTTGGTGCTGAGAAATTGTGCTGAATTCCTTGATCATCACAGAATCTAGCAAACTTTTCATTTTGGAACTCACCACCATGATCAGATCGAATGGATACTATACTGAACTTCTGATCTTTCTGGACTTTCTTGCTGAAGCTAACAAAATTATCAAAAGTATCATTTTTGTGTTCTAAGAATGATACCCATGTGAATCTTGAGTAGTCATCTACTATAACAAATCCGAAATTCTTTCCTCCAAGACTGGTAGTCCTCATTGGCCCAAATAGATCCATATGTAGGAGCTCTAAGGGTTTTGAGGTGGTCACCACCGTCTTTGACTTGAAGGAACTCTTTGTGTGCTTTCCCTTAGCACAAGGTCTGCAGACACTTTCTAATTTACCATTGATTTTCGGTAGACCTTCCACAAGATTCCTCTTTCTGAGCTTGCTCAAGCCATCCAAGCTGCAGTGGCCTAGCCTTCTGTGCCACAGATCAGTTGATTTGTCTTTGCTGGCTGCCAGACACACATTTTGCTCTTTGAGTTCTTCAAGGTAGAGCACGTACAGATTCTTCTCTCTATTTGCTTCAAAGATGACTGCACCATCCTTTAGTATGCTGCATTTTGACTCTTGAAATTTGATTTGATGTCCTCTATCACACAGCTGACTAATACTTATGAGGTTGTGCTTTAAACCTTTGACTAACAGCACATCTTCTATGACTGTTTTTCCTTTGCTGTTTACTGATCCACTGCCAACTACAGTTCCTTTTCCATTATCTCCATAAGTGACTGTTCCTTCTTCATCTTGGAGATGGGAGAAAAGCTTCAGGTTTCCTGTCATGTGCCTTGAGCACCCACTATCCAAATACCATTTGGATGCTCGAGGATTAACCTGAAATAAAGACATCAAGATTTAGGTACCCAAGTTCTTTTGGGTCCTGATGGGTCAGTATCATTACTTTTACTTTTTATTATCCACTTCTTATGTCTTGTTGGACAGGTGGATTTTAAATGTCCTAGCTTATTACAGTGACTACAACATGATGTTATTGTTACTCTTTCTATGTACTTAAAATTCGCTTTATATGCTACATCTTGTTCTGGAGTGAATTTAGGAGTTGGATATTTTTCAGGATAGATTATTTCTTCTTCATTAATTGGAGGTATGTATCCTAAACCTCGTTTGTTCTTACCAGATCTTCTAGCACCTTTTAATAATAAGGAATTCTTTCCATTTGTAAACTTTTCTAAGGTGCTTGCTAGTGTATTGTTTTCTTCATTTAATTCATTTACCGTTTTTCTTAAATCATCTGAGCTTTCCTGTTTTTCTAGGTCAATGATTTGTTTGTTCTTGTCTTTTAAGTTTTCACATAATAGTTCATTTCTTCTCTTAAGCTCCATTATTTGTTTTTCTAGTTCTTCATTTTCAGATTTTAAATCTGAGTTGGTATTTTCGAGACAGGTGATATTTTTCTTGCTTAGCTTAAGTAGTTTGGACACTTCTTTGTACTTATCGTAGAGTTCATTAAATGCACTTTCCAAATTATCGGAATCTGAGTCATTACAGGAATCAAAAGAGGAATCAGAAGTTACCTTATCCCCGGTATTTGCCATAAGAGCCAGGTTGGCTTCTTCTTCTTCACTGCTGGAGCTTGACTCACTGTCTGAGTCGCTGCTGTTTTCCCATGCAGCTGCCATGGCTTTCTTTTTGTATCTTCTGAACTTCTTGGAGCTGTCCTTCTTCTTGTGATCATTTTTCTTTAGCATTGGACAGTCTGCCTTGATATGTCCAGGCTTCTTGCATTCATAGCAAAGTGGCTCATTCCTCTTCTGATCTTTTCCGTCTGGTCTCTTGAGATCTTTGTTTTTCTTGAAGTACCTCCTACCAGACTGGAACTTCTTCTTCTTGGCCAAGATTCTCTGCAATCTTTTTGACAGCATAGCTTCTTCATCATCACTATCTTTGCTATCTTCACTGTTATCCAAGGATTCTTCAGATGAGTCCCATTAGCTTTAAGCGCATTGGACTGCTTCTTTCTACTGGAGGATTCTCCTAATCTTTCCATGTTTATTTCATGGGCCATGAGAGACCCGATGAGTTTTTCTACTGACATTCTCTTAAGGTCATTAGCTTCTTCGATAGCTGTGACCTTTGGTGTCCATGAAGATGGCAAGGATCTGAGAATCTTCCTTACCATATCTGCAATCTCATATGACTTTCCTAGACTGGCTAGACCATTAGTGATGTCAGTAAATCGACTAAACATTTGGGTAATAGACTCACCTGATTGCATTTGAAATCTTTCATACTGAGTGACAAGAATGTCGATTCTTGTCTCCTTTACTTTGTCTGTACCTTCATACGTAATCCTTAGCTTTTCCCACATTTCCATGGAGGATTTGCATGCTGAAACTCTGTTGAACTCCTTCTTGCTTAGAGCACAACATAGAATGCTCTTAGCTTTACAGTTCAAGGAATTTTCTTTCTATCTTCATCTGTCCATTGTGCTTTCTCATTTGTGACGACCAGATCACCTTCTTCCACTATCGACCAGATTTGATAGTCATGGCCTTGTAGAAAGTATTCCATCCTGGTCTTCCAATACGTATAATCTTCACCGTCGAACAAAGGAGGTCTGTTGACAGACTGACCTTCGAAGTGACCTTGGGCTGCCATGGATCTTTACTCTTCAGATCGTTGGATCTTGTTCTTTGTCGAAGAGACTCGCTCTGATACCACTTGTTGCCCGGTTGGCTAACCCAGAGGGGGGGTGAATGGGTCTTTAAATAAAATTTATCTGATAAAAACCTGAGCTCAAACAAACATAAAGAGTTCTTGGAAGGGATTAGTAATGGTTAGTAAAAGCAACAATCACACGATAAAGACAATCACACAACACACAGATTTATCCTGGTTCGGATCTCCTCTCCTTAGGAGTCCTACGTCCAGTCCCTGAGCAATCCTCAGGATTTCACTAACTAGGGTACAGTCCCCCTATGGACAAAAACAACCACCCAGCTCAGCTGGTCTTCCTTCACTCCTGAAGGGAACACAACACCCTGGTACCACCAGGTCTTCCTTCACTCCCGAAGGGAAAAACACCACCCTGGACACCACCAGGTCTTCCTTCACACACGAAGGGAAGAACACAAGAAAATCTTGAAGGAAATGACTAGCCCCTAGATCAAGCTTTTACAAAACTCAATCTGAAGCTACAAGCACTGAGAGTCAAAGATCTACACAATGTGGACTCTCTCAGAACTAATCTAGCTCTTCCTTGATTTTTCTTCTCACAGCACGAGGAGCTAGGAGCCAAGATCGAAAGGAGAGAATTTCTGGCTCTAGAGATCTTCTGAAGACTTGAAAGTGACAGAGTTCTAGACTCTCTTAAATGACAATAAAGCTTCCTTCGTCAAAAAAAAATGTCGTCGTCTTCGGAACTTCGTCTTGTATTTATATCTCCAATTTGAATGAGGACGAAGAGATGACCGTTGTCTCACAGCTTTAGTGAACGTTAGACTGAAGGATTTGAGGAAGCTTCCTGTCGACAGTCTTTTGTTCTTTGGAGCACGCAAAGTGATGAGATCTTCTGAGTTGGCTTGTAGTTCTTTCTGTGTCAGATGTTGTAGGATAGTATATCCTTAAGGTTCTGCAAGGTTGAGCTTTAATGGTAGACAGCTATACTATCTCCAGATGTCAATCAACGTTAGAGCAGATAGACACAAATATGGTAGTAACAGTTTATCGTTCTAGAAGATGCATGCAGAGGATACACGAGAATGGAAGATATGTTCTGTATCCGTGCAGAGATACGTTCAGTCTTTATTAAATGCATGGCAGTCAAACAGACGTGATGCGACTTTGACTATTCAACGTATCTTAAATCAAGGAAAACAATTAATTAATGGAAACATGACTTATGCAGTCGTTATGAAAGTCTGATAGAATCGTTAAAATCAAGTTGCTGTAGACTCATAAGAAGTCGTTATGATAACTTATGAAATCGTTACCACAACCAAGTCGTTCTATAACAGATGATATAAGAAATCGTTATGAAACACTTATCAAGTCGTTATGAGATGCAAGTCGTTGAAACTCTCTAAAGAAATCGTTACGATGACTTACAGAATCGTTATGACGAGCAAGTCGTTATAACTCTCTAAAGAAATCGTTACGATGACTTACAGAATCGTTATGACGAGCAAGTCGTTATAACTCTCTAAAGAAATCGTTACGATGACTTACAGAATCGTTATGACGAGCAAGTCGTTATAACTCTCTAAAGAAATCGTTACGATGACTTACAGAATCGTTATGACGAGCAAGTCGTTATAACTTCTGAAGGAGTCGTTACGATAACTTACAGAGTCGTTATAATGAGCAAGTCGTTATAACTTCTGAAGGAGTCGTTACGATAACTTACAGAGTCGTTATAATGAGCAAGTCGTTATAACTTCTGAAGGAGTCGTTACGATAACTTACAGAGTCGTTATAATATCGACTTGATTGACACAGCAAGGTTATTCAGTAAATCGTTGAACTTGAGAGGAAATCGTTACAGCTAATGAAGGAATCGTTATGGCTCTCTGAGAAATGATGTATGTAAGTACTTACCACAAATGCTTGACTTTCTTTGTGCTTAAGGCTAAATAAAACAGGGTTAGAAAACTTTTGACAGGTTTTGTTTATCACCAAAATAAGCATGTAATTAATTTAAAAGTATATGGGGATGGACTGTTCATCAACGTTATGGTCGAAATCATGACTTACCATCGTGTTTCATAGGAACACGACGGACAAGTATGTCGCATTCATGCATGCAAGAATGCGACGTCTGGTCTTGTCGCGTTTTGGGTTCTTGCCCGAAAATGCAGAAAACAGACGCATGATGCATGCAATGCTTATAACTCCTAATCTAGAGCTCCTGGGGTAAAAGTGTGAACATGAAACTTGTTGGAACATGGAATAGAAGAGATCTACGATTTTGGTTTCATGAAAATTTGCCTCGGGATATGTGAGAAATCAACATGAACATAAAAAGCCTCAGACATGCGTGACTTTGGCAAAATGCTTAGTACTCAAGATATACTGAATGAAAATTGATGAAATCACTTGAACATGAAAGTAGACTCGATGCTCTACACATTGATATAGGATTTATTAGATTTGGCCCAAGATCACCTATCTTTTAGGTTGAAGAAGTCACATCCTCTAGAAAGCCCTCGTTCAGACCGCTTGGAGGAGAACGCTTAATACACCCGATCTACTGAATGAAAAATAGGCAAACCAGTGCCATTAGGAGCTAGACTCGACCCTCTTTCCAGGGGTATAAGTCTTGCACAGTTTGGTTAAGGTTTGGCTTACCTTAGGTCGACTCCAAGAAGAGCACTCTACACAAGTCGATGCAGACGCAGCAGGGAAGAAGGCTCCGAGTTGAGGCATTTTCCTCCACCCCTGGTGCTCAAGAACAGCCTCCCACGACCCCAACAATGTGTAAATTTGTCCCCTAGGGTTTCATGACAAGTATATATGCATCTAGGGTTTTTTAGAAGTCCCATTGGGTGTAGGAAGGAAGGGTTGCGGTTTTGGTCTCTCACCATGCATATTTTGATGATTTCTCACCCCATTAGAGTGTGTGAGGCTTTAGGAAACCCTCTAATAAGGCTAGACATGAAATTGGCCCAATTCTGATAATGGGTCATCAATACATGATGTTGGAAGTCTCTCCAACATGTTTATTTAATTTGTGATCATGTTATATTTCCGTGTTAACGGTTTTCTGACTTAGTTTCCTAATTTGGATAATTAGTCACATTATGACGTCCAGTCGGATTTTTCGTTGCATGAATTTCTTTGTGCAACACTTAAGAATAATGTTTGGGGTTGATTTATAATTTTTATAGAATTTTCCGATGTGTTCTTGCACCTACAATAGTGGTACGTATGTTCTACCATTTCGATAATATGAAAATTATTTATTTCTATTTATTTACAATTTTTAAATCACTGAATTTTTTGGGGTGATACATGAGTGTAATGCCAAACACTCTGATCATTAAACTCCCATGGGCACTAGTGTATTCGGACGCACCTCTCAGGACCAGATCGGGCCCTTTATAATGTTGTCTAAAATTAGTCATGTTTTTATCGTTAGACAATCAGTCAAAATGGCCATAGATAGTACCAAGAAATAGATGAGATAGATGAGAGTTTAGAGAGAACTTGAATAGATGAGAGAATAGAGATAGTAGATAAGAGCGAGGGTCATGTTCGTAAAACAACGATAAACGATGATAGTAACAGTTGCTAAACACGCACAATGGGTGTTAGCAGTCTGGTGGAATTCACTAACCGCCCACTGACTGTGCTATGAACACAGTCTAGAGGTCCGACGTGATCTCAAGATAAGAGAGAATCTAAGGCCGTTGGATCATGTTGATCCCTAAGGGTAAAATAGGTATTGATGGTACAACCTGTTCGTTGGCAATGGACGTCTGCCAAAGCCAAGGAGTCTTACGGAGGCCTTGACAAGGAGTTCATGGTCCAGTTGGGAGTATTCCCAATGGAGAGGTCGTCCAAGTCAAGAAAAGTGTGTATAGAAACACTTGCCCGTCTTGCCTTGAGTGCTCGAAGGCAGCTGGGCACGATAACGGTATAATTCGAGCAAATAAAATGAAGACAAGTTCATTTAAAATAATAGGAGAATTTACATGAATAATTTTACTTAATTACCATATATATTATTGAGTAATTTATGTAAGATTTCATTGCAAAAATTCATGTTTGGTGTGTGCATGTGAGAGAAAATCAAAGACAACATATGAGAGTCATGAACATGTTTTTTAAATAAGGAAAATCATGTGAATATAATTAACAATTGATTTAACATGAGGTTACTGTTCATTACATGGCACTACAAAGGTTTAACCATGATTACAGAACATGAATAGCATGATTTAACTAATAAATTAGGGTTCTTGAATATACAGTGAAATCACGACATAGGTACCTGTTGCGTTCAAATCACATGGTTTGGTCAGTCGCGTTCAAGGTAATCGATTCAGAAAGGCGACGGGGTGACCGGTTGCGCTCATGGCAAAGGGTTCATGGTTACGACGGGTCGAGCCGACACTTTCAAGGCAATCGATACAGGACACAAAAATGTGGTGCAGTGGACCGTCGCGTTCTCAACGCGACACGATCCACTGTCACGACCTGGATGAGAACGCGACCAATCGGGTCGTTGCATTCTCAGTAAACCAGCCCGAGCCCAAAAAGGTGAAATAGAACACCTTGGATTTCAGTCCAGTCACCCAAGAGCTTGACACAGGGGACTTTAAAAATTCATATATAATCGTAAACCCAATAAAAGATCATGAAATCAATGTTAAACAAAACTAGACTTGCAGAGGTATCAACAGTAAAGAGTAATTAGATTTCTAACATGGTAAGAGCATGCTATTAACAGGTTCTTCACGATGAACCAAAAATATGACACAATGGTGAAGAATGATTTAATTCAAACAAGGTACTTGACAGAAACTGGGGAAAAAACATGTCATTAGATTCCTGACATCATGTAGCATGTACAGTAAAAGTTTTAGGACATGAGATCAAGCATAGACAGAGATTTAAGTTGAACATATTGGATTGGGTACATATTCTAAACAAAACTTTGGACATGAAATACTCATAAACGACATGATAAAAATTAGGGGAAATATGACGCTTTTGATGCTGGGATCATGGACTAGCTAGGGTCGAGTTTACTTTAATTTTGTTTGAGAGATTGCTTACCTTTGAGTACTTTTATTTCTAGGGTATGAACACGAAGATGCTCCTTCCAAGTTTCCTTCTTCCTTGATTTCTTCGTCCAAAAGCCTCTCCTCCTTGTCCACCAAGCTCCAGAGGTTCAATAGGGTTGGCTAGGAATGAGATGGAAGTATATTTGTAAGTTTAAGGTTATAGAATCACCTAAAACTCTTTCCCTTCCTCCAACTCTGAATTTTCCATAATTATCTATCATTTTTCCTTGCATTTATCCCTCTACTGGCTTGGGAGGACTCTAAATCTGGGGCCAACTAGTTAGGATAGAGTTAGGACTCTTTTTAAGATATTTATGAGTCATAAAAGTGATTATCATACTTTTTTTAAATTTATTAATAATTTAATCACGAATTTTGACTTATTTATCTCCAATCCAACATTGGGCTTTTGCTTTGTGACCTAATAACTCATGTATGAACCATTATTTAAAACCCATCATTTGTTTTTACTTAATGGACTTTAATTCTTACACATTTCTTCTTAATTTAAATTTTTTATCTCTATTTAAAAATTGAGAGTTGCTACATAATATGTGGCTACTTCAATTGTAAGTAACATATATACACAACCTATTATTGCATGTTTTTCTTTTCATATGTTACTTTCGACTATGAAAATACAAATACAAAAGTTTCTAACTAATATTATTTACTCAAATATTTTTCAGAAATCAATTGAGAATGATGATATGGACAATAATATCAAACAAAATGAACACAGTCAATTTGTTGATCATGTAAGTATAACTCAACAAATTTTTTACCTTCTTTCATAACTCAAAACATGTCTACATTTTATTGTTCTATTAATAATTTTTTTATTACGTTCCAGGATACCTTTTCAGTTACATATTTTACAAGTAGTATCACATCATTGAAGAGGACTTCATTAGAGAATGAACGTGAAGAAAAATTATCTGCATATGCTACTTCCGCACAACATTCATCCAACAAGATGAAAAAATTAAAATTAAAAAGGATGAAAATTAACGTTGAGATCTATGGATATTATCTAAGAATGTTACTTACAAATTAATATCTCATGACATAGACCAATATGTGTTGTGAATTTATTATGTGTTTAATTTATATTACTGATATTGTGATGTTATTAAATCTGAAATTTATTTTGAATAGTTAAAAATTAAATTAAATATATAAATTTATATGAATATATAAAATAAATTTGTACCTAAAACATTCCCGGCACGGATATAGAACTAGTCTTTTGGCCTTTTATTATAACTTTAACACTGAAACCGGACAATATATGTACAAAAAACTGTAGATATAAAACTATATCTCATACATTGTAAAAGACATAAATATTAATTGTAGACGGGGAAAAGGCCTTACTCCTTTCCTCGCATCCCAGTAAAAAAAAAAAAAAAAAACTCCTTTCCTCGCTTGTATAGGTGTCTGCTGCCGGATCAGGTGCCTTGTAGCTCCCATAAAGCCCACAAATTTGTGGCCAGTCAATTCGACTCGCTATAGGAATCGGTTCTTTCCTCTCACCCCAATGGGTGATGTAAAGCTGCGGCTCGAGGCGTCCCAGGTGGTCGCCCTTTCATGGAAGCAGCTCCAGGTGCACGAGGCGACAGAGCGCACCAGCAAGCGGCTTGTGCCTTAGGGAACTGGAAACGGGCACTCGCGTCGTCCGCAAATCTCTGGGTGGCCTTCGATTTATGGTAAATAAAGAGAATGAAATCTATTCTTTCACATAGCCACGTGGGTTCTTCTCTGGTTTCCATGTCACGGTATGTTGGGAAGAATCAATTTTGTGAATTTTCTTCTTCGTGGTCATCCTCTTCGTTTTGTCTTCAGAAGAAGTGGCCACCTTTGTGGAGTTGCACGGTTCTTTCGTTCTATTCTGTGTGTTATGTGTCTTTTACCTTGTGGGCAGATAGTCCTTTTTAGATGTTTAGTTCGGAACGTGGCAAACTGACTCCGTTTCAAGGCAAAAAGGTTGATTCTTCCGTGGGATTTGTTGTTTCTCGTTGATGACGTTTCGGCAGTCGAGAATAGGAAAAATGACGTTCCCCATATCCTGTGATAGGTCCGTGTTGATTTTTGGATTTGCGTAAAGTGATGGCGCAAGTCGCGTCTTGTGTTTGCTCTGAGGCCTGATATTCTTTCATGGGATTTTCAGCAAACTCCTGAGCTGCACTGTCTCCTTAGTGATCTGAGCATCGCCGTGTTGCAGCTCCTCCTTATGATCATCAAAGGGCTGTTCAGGAGGTACGAGAGATGGAACCCTGTCCACCCAACAATGGGTGCTTTCTGGGGCATGGGAATAGGCTTTGGTTGCGGCGTTGGATGGGGCCCTGGTTTCGGCCCGGAGGTCATCGGTTATGTTGGAGCTGGCTGTGGGGTGGGGTTTAGTGTCGGCATCACATTGGCCGGGGTGGGCGTTGGGCTTCCTGCAAATGCCCTCATCGAAATCCCTTACAATGGTATGCGTTTTGAGCTATTCTTCTCAATTACACCTGGTAAATATGTTGCTGATTGTCATCCTTAATGAAAAGAGGAATTCCCAACTAGCATTTGCACACGAGTAATGAGAAACTCTGTTACTCTTTCTGCTCCTTTGATGTTACTTCATTGAAGTATAGCATTGTTATTCCTGCTATCACATGACTTCACATCATGTCATATGTGTTCCTTTTCTGAAGCTTAGAGTAGTGTGATTAGAAGGGATGGGGGTAACAGAAAATTTTTTTTGATGAGCATATAAAGTCACTTGGTGTAAAAAATCAAAACTTTTGCGGTTATGCAGCATCTTGGAAGGCATTGTTCATTCATTTTGTGATGATGTTGTCTTCTCAGTTTCATCTAAATAAATCATGAACTTCTCCATTAGAACTTTGAAAACTGGGACTCAGTCATAGCCTGCCCATGAGGGTGGGAGAGTTTTATCAAATACCACCCTGGACATAACCAGGGTTTCATGTGGGTTAACCTGATGAACTTCCTTTGGCTGAGGAGACCTACTGCCTGAGAATGATTTAACATGTCCAAGTCTTTAGCTACCAGTGATTGTGACTTGACCTAGATGGGTCGGCACACAGTGTTTATTTTCTAAAGGAAATTCACTTCACCTTGGCTTTCCACTTCCTATCTAATTGCAGGAAGGCCCCTTCTATTTTGCTTTGTTAGATAAAAGAACTTGGTATACCGCTCATAATTGATGCCCAATATGTAGATGAAACATGATAATTATCCACCAAAGTTCTTTTGTTACTTTGTTTAATTCACTGGAGAAGACCAAAGAAAATGTGATCATTGGATGAGTGCTTTGCATATGTGCGATCAAGCTAATAATATGATTAGAGTGTGGTTAGTATGAATAGCAGGTTAAACAAGCTTCCAGAAGCTATGAACCAACTTATGGCTCACGATTAGTTAATGGCCTTGTAGCATGCTATTTCCTTTTGTAAATTTCTTCTGATGAGCATGCTAAGAATGCGGCCCTATCTCACGACCCTCGGATCAAGATCGAATGAGAAAAATAGAGAAGAAAAAAGAAACAATCACATGAGAACATAGGTTTTTTTTTATATGTGGTTTGGAGGCAATGTGCCTTCCTACATTCACAGCCGCAGCTAGGGCTACCAATGGACCTCCGATTTCCGTTTAGCCGACCCGTTTTCGCATTTTTTATAGGATGCGGAACTCCGGAAGGAACTTTTTGATAGCTTAGCGGAAGCGAAAATGGATATCCGAATTCTTATAGGATGCGGAAGCGGAAACACCCAATTCCGCATCCGCTTTTCTGTTTTCGTTTCCGATAACTTTTAATATATATATTATAACATTTTTATAATAAAACTCCTCAAACTCGAAGTTTTGGCTCTTAAATTTTTAACTCATTGTCTCTCACCTCCCATCTATATGTAAATATCATATATTCTTGTCCCAATTATTGGCTAGTGGTCACTCTCTCATACCATAATATATGGTAGTTTTTTTCTCTAATAGTCTTCATATTTACATATATTGATTATCTATTACTCAACCATTATATATAACTACATGATTTTACGATACTAATTTGATCTTGTTATACTTCATTTAGTAAGGGTTTGTGAGAATATTTTTTAAACAATTAAAAAATAATAATTTATCTTTGGATTTGATTTATTTGACTTTTATTTATTTACATGGACATGGTCTTATTTAGTTCGTTTGACCTCCCTCACTAATTTCAGTTAATGTTAATTATATCAGCACAAAGGCTGAACACCCTTGATTAACCATCAGACAACCCCTTTGAAATAGAAGAGTGTAACTCGCAATTGAATGAAATAAATTGTACATGAAAGAAAACAAAGTCATAAGCATGCAACATATTTTTTTGGAATTTTTTGATATTTATTTCATTTTTATTGATTTTTAAATTCATTTTCTTATTTTTTGGGTATTTTAAAATCATTGGTTTTATTTATTTAATTATTTTCGTCATTTATTTATTTAAATTATGACTATGTAGATTAAATTAATGTTTTCATTATTTATTTGATTTAAATGGAGATTAACTTAAGGTGGATCAAAAATGACATGAAATATGACTTGTTTTTGTATTTTTAAGTTATTATAAATTGAATAACAATGTTTATGAAATATTTTGTTAAGGTTTGTTGAAAAGTTGGTTGATTTTGATTAAGAAATTAAGTGGCAAAGAGTATGAAATAAACGTGACATAGCATGTGATTACACATATTGAACATGATTAAAGTTATAAAATTAGCCTAATAGGCTCATTAACATTATCACATCTAAAAACACCAAAGGTTGGCCCAATAAGCAATCTTAGGCCCATTAAACAATATTAACGTGGTCATTCATTAAGTCATGACATTAAAGATACAAGTCCGGCCCAATAAGCAATTGGTGGCCCAATAAGAAATTTGGCCCAATAAGAGAAGCCCAATGGACCTTGCTTAAGACTTGAGAAAATTAAAATTGCGCCTTGCACAATATTCTTTAGGGCTGCCTTGCAGACCCTTCTCCCAGACTGCCTTGCAGTCCTTCTTAGAGTCTTGCTCTGATTTTTTCAAACTCCAAAAATCCTCCTCCTCCTTGGGGGCGTCCCTGTGCTTTTATAGGGAGTGGGGAAAGACCCCGTCTCGGCCATAAAATACCATCCTGGCCATAAACACCGTCCCGACCATATTGTATTTTTGCATATTTCCCCTTGTTTCTTTATTTCTTTTCCCCCTTTTTATTTCTATTCTCTGCTTATACCCCTGGGGGCCACGAGAGAGTCACAGCAGGGAGGAAGGGACTTGCCGTTTTTTTCTTTCTTTCCCTGTTTGCCCTGCGCGCTGGGAGGGAAGCAGGAACAGGGAGGCGGCCGGCTCAGCAGGGGAAGCAGCGGAGGAAGCGGCGCCGACGGCCCTTGCTGGAGGGTGTGGCGGCGGCGGCTGAGGAAGCAAGGGCTTCCTACTGCGGCGAAGCAAACAGGGGCAGCCCCTCCCCTTTGCGGCAGCGGGACAAGCAGGGGAGGCCCTCCCCTGTGGCGACGGCAGAAGGGGCAGAGGGCACTGCTGGGGAGGCCAACAAGGGAGCTTCCCTGCGTCGGCTGCCCTTGCTGGGAGGGGCTGTAGCGGCGGCGACTGGAGAAGAGGGGCGCACCAACGGCCTTGGGAGAGGGACGAGACGGTGGCCTGGCTAGCAGTAACTGGGTCTCCCAGTGGGAGTGATGGTACAACCCCTAACAGGCCCAGGAGGTATTCTCTGCTCCCTTTTTTGTCCCTTCTTCTTCTTCTTATCTTCTACGCAAGGTAGAGAGATGGAAGCTATTGCCATCTATATCTTTTCCCTTTCTTCCAAAAACATGGAGCAACCGTAGTTTCTATTCCCAGTTTTTTTTTCTGAACTTTCATCCAGTGACCAAGGTTTTGGCCTGAGGTATGCATACCGTTGACACATTATTGGCTATTTATTTTGATTTTGATTGTCTAGCACATGTGCTGCTAATCTGGTCCAACAAATGCCCCCCACGTGGCAGGTGGGCGATGCCACAATGACGCTCATTTGCCGCGTGCATGTACTTTGATATCTCACATGATTTGAATTTTCTGATATTTTGTACATTCTTTCATTTCTCAAATTCTGCTTGAATGCAGGAAGCCATGGACTCACGTAGAGGGGCTGGACGGAGTGGGCGTGGCCATTGGGGCCGATTTAGACTTGGCCGGGGGCGTGGCCACCTTGACACTCAGAGTCATTCACATACCTCTATTGGCTCACGCCGTCAAGTCTCTTTCATGGGGCCCATGTTGGTATCGCCAGAAAGAGTCCCTACATTGGATAAAGGCTATATGTGTGTTGCTTTATCTCATCTGAATGCCTCATCCGAGAATGACATGCACATTGACTCAGCCTGGATTTTTTATTATGACGTGCAATTTCACTTCCAACGCCCTGTTGACTTTCCTCGGCACCTTCCGTCAGACCAGTCTATATATGCTTATGTGACTTCATATACTTCGCCAGGTGATGATGACGAGGGTCCCATCCCTCTAGCCCGTGCTCAGAGAGTTGCTCTAGAGAGAGCTATCCTTCTAGATCGTGACAATTTGAATGGCTTACTTCAGTATGCATTTCCAGCTTTTCCATGGCATGATGTTCGCTTGAATGAGCTGCCTTTGCCGATGCAGTTGGGTTCCTACCGTCAATTGATGAGTGTTCATAGCATTTCCAGGCTTCTTCAGGCAGCTACTTGGATGATGGCAGGTGGGGCCGGGCCCTAGTTTCTGATCATCGGACATGGCTATTTCTATCTGCAGCTGATGAGCCTTCCGATCGGTCTCCTTACAGTGGTCGGTGCTTTTTACAAGACATTTTACAGAGTCAAAGACCCAGCTGGTATGGCAAGTTTAGTGTCAGACGGGCACATGTTCCTCGTCCCGGGGCGACAGAATGGCTACAATATGTGCTCTAGCATTACCGTCATATGTTAGATCTTGTGGGCATTCGTCACGCAGTGACAGCTGCACTGTACAGGTATCCTTGTTACACAGGGTTGATCCAGGCCATAGCAGAGAGGTATAATAGTAAATGGAACACAATCTGCACTGCCGAAGGGGAGACGACTATTGATTTGTGGGCTTTCCATCGGATTTCTGGTCTTCCAATTATAGTAGAGTCTTATGAGGAAGTTGTACTTGATGAATTCTACAGGAATTCCACAGACGGCCAGGGTCGTTATGAAATCGAATTTTGCTACAGATATTTGATGAAGGCTTGGTGTGATCTGGCTAAAGCGCGCCAATCTACTTCTGTTGTTGGTGATACAGATGCCTCTGGGACCTCACGCAACACTCCAAAAGTCAGTCTGCACACTTGGTGAGATATTTCTATGGTGGACCTTTCTGTTATGACAATGAATTTGCCCGTGTTGGAAGTTCTCGCCATGATATGTATGAAATACCCCGCCAGGAGCTTCCCGATTGTCCATACATATATGAGTCTCCTACAGAGTCGGAGAATCCTTGGGCGCTGGATGAAATTACTCATTTGGCAGCTTATTTGTCGTATTGTGTTTGCTACTTTTGGGGAAGAGTCCCTTTTGCGGCTAGAGGTTATATATCCAGCATGTCGTTTGGCGTGTGGCTGCCAGTTAGCCCTTGCTCTTGCTGCTCTAGCTTGTATTTATCATTCATTTGGGGTTTTATCTGCACATGATCAGCCCCGGGACAGCACCACATTAATGACCATCCATTATATCAGTGTTTGGGCACATTGTTTTCTACCAAGTCGCCTCCCGGTAGGAGAGGTCAGGGATTTCTCTATTCCTTTGATTTTTCGCTTCATGGATGAGCCAGAAGGAGATGACGAAGCACTTCTTTCTTCAGCTCGAGATACCTTGGGATTTGTACCCGTTGGGGCTGCTAGCAAGCTGAACTTTGATCATTCTTCTCTACATTTCAGATCTTTTCCCAGCCATTCAGAGTCTGGACAACCAGGCTGGTTTGATCCTTGGACCCAATAGGTCGTTCATGGATTTGCTGAGAGGTGCGTTCGCCTCACATGGCTTCAGTGTACCCGCCCAGGGGTATTGGTGCTTCGGAGAGGACAGACAGTTGTTTTGGAGCCTTATTATCCTCATAGATTTGCTAGAAATTTTGGCTATGATCAGAGGATTCCATCTAATTTTGAATTTCCCAAGTTACCTCGAGTTTTGCATGGACGATGTATTCATTTGCAGGCCCGCATGTGGTGGAATTTGTTTCAACAAGATGATGTCTCTTTGCTGGTCCACATCTCATCTTCCACTTATCGGGGGGCAGTGACCTTGAAATATGCTGACTGGTGGGCCAGCCATAGTGGGAACTTTACGCAGCGTTCCGACGCCATTCGCCATGTGGAGAAAGACTATCTGCGTAGGCAGGATCGCCCCCATTTTCATATCCGAGACAGGTACTTGAAGAAATATTTTCCAGAGTTGGCTATTCATGTAATCAATGCTTTCCAAGCCAGAGATAAATCACAGAAGCGTCCCTTGGCTCAGAGAGAGGTTGAACATGCTGACGCCCCTCCGATTCGCAAAAAGAGTGCTTTAAAGAAAAGGGCCAGGGCTGCTGCCATAGATCCACCCTCCTCTTATGAATGGTGGTCAGACTTTGTTCATGCATGTGGGCTACCGCAGGATGCACCCCCAGACTCTTTACTCCCTCCAACAACTTTTAATGATGACTCGGCCAAAGAGTGGGTAGTCTACCTCAGCAGTGTTCTCACTTCCCTTGGGCCTCGCCGCGAGGCCTTTTTGATTCAGAGAGCTCGCAGTTTGGATGATTTGTGGTCAGCTGTGTCTTCGGGTGCCCGAGAGTTGGGCCTTTATCCTCAGATAGTGATTCCACGACCGCTTGAGTCCGTTTTGCCCTCAGGTGAGGATTTGTTTTTTGAAACATATTCATATATTCTCCTGCTTGAATTGTTTTTTTTGATGATTTTCGTTTGCTCTCTCTTTTTACTTAGACACTATGAGTCCTTGTCGTCTAGCTCAGCCTGAGACCCGTGTGGGGCCAGATTTCAGTTTACCCGTTCCTTCTTCCGAGGTGGCTAACTCCCCTCATGATGGCGCAGGTGATGAATGCCACTTTTCCTTTGCACTCTTCTTTTTTTTAATATGCATCTCTCATTGATTTTGTTTCATCCCACATATGGGGCGACCTTTTCACCTCATATTTCTATGCGTGTGGATCCAGCTAGCACAGTGCACGCGGGTAAATATAGTTGTCATTTCATTCATTTTCCCTTCGCTTGTCAACACTTCACTTATGTATCTGCTTGTCCCTTCCTTGACTCCAACAGCTCCTGCTGAGCCATTGCTGGGCTCCCTTCTATCCCAAGGTCAGAATGTAGAGTCTATGCCCTCTGTTTCAAAAGCTCGAGGGGGTCATTCCACGGAAGATGATGTAGATGATTGGGATTATGAATTGGATGTTACGGACATTCCAATTTTGAATCCGAATTGGGACCCTTCTATGGAGAATTCTGAAGATCCCAATTTCAGTAAGTTGATTTTCTCTTATTCAGGTCCCTCCTTCTTGCTTTCTTTTGATCATGATGTCTTTGTTCCTTTTTAGGCATACCCTTTGATGACTTGATAAGGATGATGGAAGAACCTTTGCCCCTCATAAATCAAGGGGCACTTCAGGATATCACTGCTGCTGTTGAGCCCACAGCGGCTGAAACCACTCCTTTTCTTTTCGTTGAGGGTATCTCGGCTTTTAAAGCTTGCTACCGGCTTTTAAAATTTCCTTTACTTTTCTTTTCTTCATTCACATATACACATGCTTTGTATCATATTTTGCAGCCACATCTGATCAAGGCCATCCCTTGTCTGTGTCAACTTCTATTGCGTTGAATGAGAAGAAAAGTGAGCCTCCAGCACCATCTCACCCCCTACTGGATCCTTCTGTGCCCCATGAGGAGACGGGACTCCCTGCTAAACCTTTGTCCCAACCTTCTGACCCAAGTACTAATTATGCATTTTCTTTGTGAAGTATGACTTTCGTGGCTTGCAATCTTGTTTTCAGTTATGCTTTTCAGACTTGTTTGGGGTTTCCCATTTCTCTCTTCTTTTGCTTATATATCCCTCTCTTCATGTTTCACAGCTGTAATCGGCCAGGACGGACTATCACCTGTGCCAGACCCTGGCGAGACAAATAACAATGGAGGTGATTCTTTTGTGCTTATGCCCCCTGTATCGGACCTCCTAGCCGCTGTTAAGAAGTAGAGGTCGCTATGAAGCCTTTTGAGCATCTTTCAGGTATGTCTTTTCCATTCTGAGTTGGATATAAATATTTATCATGACAATAATATTTCCGGCTCGTGATCTTCTAGATGTGGAGAATTCAGAGGTGACTTCGTCCTTGAGTGCTAGCGAACCTGACTCTTTAGAGACCTGTGTGATTTCTGGCGACGATAGTGAGAGTACTGAGCCTCTATCGGGCGAGACCCAGTAGCTTTCTATTGCCTTTGAGGCTACTTGCGACGCCGCCGAGGTGTCTTCAAATCCTTCTCTAGCTGCTTCAGGTTTCTTCTTGCCCCATATTCCCTTGAATTCTTTTCTTGTTCATTATTAGAACGAATTGAACTCTTGTGCTTCTGAAATGTACAGGATTGGACCGATCCCCACGGGCTCTTGAGGTCTTGGAGGCTCGGCTGGCCGCTCTTCGTAGTGAGGCCGTTGGCATTGCTGGCCAAATTTCCATGGTACGGGACCAGCATACCTCTCTTCTCTCTACATAGAGGAAGAAATCAACTCGTGCGACTCTTCTATGCATGTTGGCATCGTACTTGGACCGGTCAGTTGCTGAGGACACGCAGGACTCTGTAGCCTTGGCATTGATAGAGAGTGGACGGCACCACCAAGTTTTTATGTAGCCATGGTCGCCCCAAGAGGGCTTTAAAGGAAGTATTAGTGTCAACCACATAGAATACAACCTTTGACACAAAATCGCCTAGGGCTAGGTCCACATCCACGTACCCCAGGGCTTCTTCAGAGTTCTAATTGAATCCCGCTATCTTGACTCCTTCCACCTTATGTAAATAAGGGGTAAAGAACAGATTGTGAAATGTTTTTAGCGAGATAATGTTCGCTGCGGAACCAGCATCGACCAGAATACGGTCAAATTCTCGCCCATTTATCTGCCCCCTCATGTATAGAGGCCTACTGTGACAGGGAGAGGGTAGCACATATCATCTTCTGTGAAGGTCACAGAGGCCGTTAATGCTTCATATACATCTTCTTTCATCTTGGCCACATGGGCCTCATAGGTCTCCGGCTCTTGCAGGGCTGCAATAAACGCCTCACGCAATTCTTTACTTAATGCAAAGGCATCTCAAATGCTAAGGTTGGTCGGGAACCTTTTCAATGCTTGAAGCACTTTTCGATTAGCTCTATCTTTGACTTTTTTCGAAGGAGGGCATATTCCCGCCACACTCTGGGATGCCTGTGGTGGAGGGGGAATTGCAACATCGCCACCTATCCCCTCTTCTCGTTCTTTTTCTAGAGAGAGCTTCTCAGATATGAGAGGTACCAGCTCTTCTACCCTCTCTTTGATTGGTGCTTGAGAAGGTCCTTCGTTCATTGCCATTGCGGGAATTGACCTATTTGCTTCAACAGTAGCTTCTTCTTCCTCCTCGTCGGACGGCGGAAGACATACTCATCACCTTTTGTTTGGGGTGTGGGGGCAGGCCCTGGTTTTTCCCTCTGAAGTATATGACCTTCTGGGGTGGCTTATTTCTTTGATAAGTTTTGAATGGCTTTCTAGCTTCAGGGGGTATACAGTGGATCCCTGATTTGGATTGTTCCCCTGCTTGAGAGGTAAACACATAGGTCATATTCCATGAGAATGTCTGCACTTTGTCGATTAAGTCTTCAACGGTGCAGTCAGTTCCCCAGAACATTTCAGTTTCACTGACAGAGGAAAGGACACCCTCATCTTTTTGCATATGCTTTTGCAGCTCCATAAGCTATTTCTTCAAGCGCACTTTACGCTCCAGTTCTTCCCATGGTATGTATTTTTCCAGGGGGGTTGCCTTGGTTGGCGACATTTGTTGATATTCTTCAAGTTCATCATCAATCCCTGGAGCCTTTTGAAAGGGCCATTGACTTCATATGTTGTGTAAGTCTCACAAACCGTGGCTTCCCTTTTCATTTTCCTTTTCTCGGTCTTCTTTTGATTCTTGATTCTCTTCCGTAAGACTGCCATTTTTTACAGAGTCTTTTCTTTCGCTATCTCCTTGGGTGGGGCGGCCCCACCGGGATATAATTTTCTGGGTGTTGCTTTCTTTGAGGTTTCTTAGGGCTGACCTCTTGCTTGTATTCACCTGGTCCACCTGCTTCCCTCCTGCGTTGTGGAACGTCGCATTAATGGCCTTTTCACCATATCATTTTGGAGCTGTTGATATGCGGCAAATCCAGGGAGCTTTGTTGGCTGCTCAACTTGCGCTACTTTCTTTTGAATTGTAGCGTGGATTACATTCGCCGTGAATGTGAGCTTTGGTTGTTGATGTGGTTGAGGTGGATTTACCAAGTGCTCAGCCATGTCAATGACTCCTCCTGCTTGAATCAATTTTTTTGCCCGATTTTTGAACAGGTAACAAGTTTCCAAAGTATGGCCCAACATACGATGGTACGCGCAATAATTGAGCTTGTCCACCATTGTTGCTTCTTCCGGACGCTTAGGCTCCGGGAGAGTAATTAAATTCTCTTGGAGACATATATCCAGCAACTCTTTGGTGTGCTCCCTAGTAAATGAATAAGGAGCATTGAGCCTCTCAGCCAATGAAAGTGTTGATCTTTTTTCATCTTTCTGAGTATTTGAAGGAGCGGACGCCTCACCCTTGCCCCCTTTTCTGCCAAGAGCTGACGAGAAGGCTACACATTCACTTCTCACGATCCCGAGCCTTTATCTTTTGGCGGTTTGCCTTTTCCAAACACTGTGGTTGGATTTTCTGCAAGAAGATTTCAATCTCCGCCACTGTGTTGTTGAGGTGTTCAAATATCCGGATATTAGCCCTAAGAGCTTTTCCTTGATTTCCGGCTTCAGACTTCTTGGCATAATTTCACCGCATCTTTATGTGCCGGTGGTTGTTCACATTTCATGCTCATATCACGCCATCTTTTGACGAAGTTTAGAGCATACTCATTTTTGTTTTGCTTTAGTGATATGAGCTCTGCTAGGGTGACTCTCTTTCTGTCACTCGGAAGCGCTCAAAGAACTTTCTTTGCATGTCTTCCTAACCAACTATCGAGTGGGCTTCAGTGGGCATACCACTGAAAGGTTGGCCCAATAAGGGATGTTGAAAATACCTTAAGAGGTATGACTCTTCCATTGCCAATTCTCCCATGATGCTCATATAATGAGCTATATGTTCATGAGGTGACCCATCCCCATTGAATTTTGAGAATTTAGGGACTTTTGGGTGTTTTGCTGGGAGCTTTTTAAAGAGATGGTGTACAGGGTATGGTACCCTATACAGGTCATAAGTGGCAGACCCCTCATTTTGCTCAGTCATCTTTGCTTCAATTATTTGTTCAATCATGGCCCTCTGAGAGACCATTGTTCCTTCAAATGAAGTATTTAATTGTGGTGCATCGTGCCTTTGTTCTGCGACATGCATCTCTTGGGTTTCCTCATGGCTTGAATTTGGATTTTCAATTGGTTGCCTAAACGTGAATCCGCACGGGTGTACTTGGTAGCACATTTCCAGGCTGGGGTGCCACCGTAGACAATGCTGGCTGGCTTGTTTTGAAGTTGTTGAGGTTGCAATATCTATTGTGTTGGCTGCGGAGGCTGTAGTGGTGGCGTTGGCGCTGCCATTCCCAATTGCTACACAAGGCTTTCTAACATGACCTTTAGCTTCTGGTTTTCTTGCATAACCATTTCTAAATTTGGCAATGATGGTACCCTAATATTAAGGTTTTCAGTAGATTGACTCTGATCCAGAGGGTGATTTGATGTGGTGGCAATGTCAGCAGCCACCATGCCCCCTTCGTTCTGAGGTGGTAAGTCCACCTCCACATTTACCCGGTCATGCAGGCTCGAGCTTGCTCCCTTCTGTGACTAGATATCGTGGGATGCTGCTCCATATTTGAAGTTTCGCATGGTCAACTATTGTAGGCAGGTTAATGTTAGAGACATAGCAGTGTAATCCGCATGCTTCTTCTTCAGTGATTTGTACTATTCTTCTCTTCTTTTGCCTAGGGCGTATAGTGGCACCCAGGTGTTGGAAAACTGACCTTCTATGGATATCATCATCCCTCTTGTGTTCTTCTGACTTGAAATTTTGCCCTGTCTCCGGGATTGCTTGTCTTCTTTCTTGATATACCCCTTTCCTTTTAGATCTCTTTGTAGATCAACAGGCGGAGAAGGAGTGCATTCTTTGGTCCGAGACTCTTGGGAAGACGCCCTTTTTTGTTTGGGACATTTCTTCTCCTGCAAGTTTGCCATTTTGTCGGGTCTTGCTTTATGACCACTCTTGCATTCTTTGCCCTATTAGAGACTCTAGGCCTTGTCCTTCGAAGTTCTTGGGCTTCCTCTTGTGACCCCACACTCGTTTAACACGAGGTGGGCTATATATTTCATTCTTTTCAACATTGGCTTTATACTTCTTGAAGCTACATTGTTAAACTTGTGATTCCTGGTTTCAGTTTTCCTCCATTGTTCTTTATATTTTTCACCTTAAAACTCAGCTTGTCTTGTCGCACTTTAGGCAGTATACCAAAACTGTTCTTTACCGGTATAGTAGCTACATGCCGCTCCGGTATCTTAAGGTCTCACTCCCATCTAGGCGGATCCAAAGATCGCCAACTCGGACAGTCTTGCCAGAACCTGAAATGCCACGTGTTGTGGGCTTCTTGCTAGACTTGCGCCTTCTGTTCTTTCTAGTAGTTGGAGTATCGACAAAGTTGATGGCATAGGTTGCAAACATTTGTATCAAGTTGGCCTCTTGAGCTTGAGGCTCTTCTTTTGCTTGCTTTGCTTCGTGGCCTTGGCAGCAGTAGGTAGTACGGCCGGTACCATGCTTAGGAAATATGGAGACTCCACCACTGGAGGGAAATCTCCAAACCTAGTTGGTGTTGTGAGATAGCCGTTTCTTATGTGATCTTGGACCACAAGTGGGTCGAAGAACACACCCGGAGTGTGAGTTGCAGCCGCCATCGCAGAGTTATGACCTGCACAAAAATTAGAATGTGAGTACATCTTATTGTTAGGGTGTTGTCTGATGGAGAGATGAAGGGAAGGGAGGTCCTCAGTGGAGTCGCCATCCTGTGAGAATATTTTTTAAACACTTAAAAAAATAATTTATCTTTGATTTGATTTATTTGGCTTTTATTTATTTACATGGACATGGTCTTATTTAGTTCGTTTGACTTCCCTCACAACTTCAGTTAGTGTTAATTATATCAGCACAAAGGCTGACAACACCCTTGATTACCATCAGACAACCCTTTGAAATAGAAGAGTGTAACTCGCAATTGAATGAAATGATTGTACATGAAAGAAAACAAAGTCATAAGCATGCAACTATTTTTTTGAAATTTTTTGATATTTATTTCATTTTATTAATTTTTAAATTCATTTTCTTATTTTTTTTGGGTATTTAAAATCATTAATTTTATTTATTTAATTATTTTCGTCATTTATTTATTTAAATTATGATTGTGTGGATTAAATTAATGTTTTTATTTATTTATTTGATTTAAATGGAGATTAACTTAGGTGGATCAAAAATGCAATGAAACATGACTTGTTTGTTATTTTTAAGTTATTATAAATTGAATAACAATGTTTATGAAATATTTTGTTAAGGTTGTTGAAAAAGTTGGTTGATTTTGATTAAGAAATTGTGGCAAGAGATAAAATAAACGTGACATAGCATGTGATTACACATATTGAACATGATTAAGTTATAAATTATCCTAATAGGCCCATCAACATTATCACATGTTAAAACACCAAAGGTCGGCCCAATAAGCAATCTTATGCCCATTAACAATATGAACGTGGTCATTCATTAAGTCATGGCATAAAAGATACAAGTCCGACCCAATAAGCAATTGGTGGCCCATAAAGAAGCCAATGGACCTTGCTTAAGAACTTGAGAAAATTAAAATTGCGCCTTGCACAATATTCTTTAGGGCTACCTTGTAGACCTTTCTCCCAGACCGCCTTGGCACCTTCTCAGAGCCTTGCTCTGGTTTTTCAAACTCCAAAAATCCTCCTCCTTGTGGCGCCCCTGTGCTTTTATAGGGAGTGGGGAAAGACCCCGTCCGGCCTAAAATACCGTCCCGGCCATAAACACCGTCCCAGCCATAAACACCGTCTCGACCATAAACACCGTCCCGGCCATATTGTATTTTTGCATATTCCCCTTGTTTCTTTATTTCTTTTCCCCCTTTTATTTCTATTCTCTGCTTATACCCTAGGGGCACGAGAGAGTCACGACAGGGAGGAAGGGACTTGCCCGTTTTTTTCTTTCTTTCCCTGTTTGCCCTGCACGCTGGGAGGGAA